>CM073769.1:31750177-31921280 GCA_037158775.1 Hetaerina titia
ATGTGGTACACTGTGCCTGCCTACGCCGTAGGCGAGTTTTGATCCTCATCCCTTTGTCTCGTTTTCCTTCCCTTTCTCTTTCTCCATTTTATCCTATTGGCATCAATTAAAATTAACTTTATTAACTAATAAATGATAAAATGAATCACTGATTCAAAATTTGTCAATAGGTAATGATAGAGATCACAGTTAAAATATTATAAGATTCACATTCGAATGGATCCCCCCCCCCCATGTATTTAAAGTGTTTTTTGCGCTTTCGTCCCTTGTGTCTCTCCAACTCGAACGAAGGTAATTACGAGACAACACTCAAGTTTTTCCATTAACCAGAGAACACTAATTATCCTAGAGCTCTTAACGACTTACAATAACGAACAGTTGGACAAAACTGACAATTACAGGCCATTTCCAACCATCGAAAACTTATAGTAAAAGTTCCCTAACTGGTAATGCACTGAAGTGAGGTTCGGTGAATACAATTAATAGTAATGACTTTTCATAAGGTTTAATAAAAATTTCATAATTAGAGGATAAGGATAGTTCGATAATACGCAGAAAATGTGCTGAATCAATGAATTGAGTGCGGTATTGCACCATAATGGGTTAGAACACGACTTTTATTATCTCTCTATGCACCGATACCCCATGAAATGTGATAGGATATCTTACCAGAACCGGCAAACCGGATTTAACTTGCAATGTATGCATCCAAATTAGTTCGCAGAATTTTAATTGCATATTTCAATTTAATTAATTTATATTTCACGACACGATTTAATAGATTAGCGCTAAACAGTCAATTAAAGACCCAACCTAGTTTGTCCGAATATTAGCGTCACGAAGTAAGCCTAACAATAAGTAAGTTTCGAACCCGATTCAAGTGTTAATACATATTTAATGACGGTTTAGGTACATACAAATAGAAAGTAGCATGTAATAATTTTAAGGTCATCAACTCTTCAGAGCGTTTTCATAAGCCTTTGATAGTTTTCTACCAGACATTTGTGAAAAACGTTTTGGTAAAATAAAGATAAGTTAGACATTTTCTCAAATGCTTTGGAGCCACTAGATCAAATTCGCCATCTTTTAATCATTAATTTGATAGGAATATTTCTGGCATTTCTATGGGCTACTTTATGTAATCTTATATTAAAATACTTTATGTAATCTTATTTTAAAATCCGATGGTCATTATTTTTGATTCCTTGTGCCAGTGTAACAGTGGATGAGTAGTGAAAGCGAATACAAAAAAAACGAAGAATCAACTTAACTAATCTGCTCATCAGAACTAATCCCTCTGTAGAGTGGAAAGAACAAATCGGACAATCAAACAAGGCAATGAGTGTCAAGACTGCTGGATCCATGACATTAAATAAAGCCATTCCTATCACGTATTAGAAAACGCGCCTCGAGAAAATAAAGGAATTGATTGCATACAAAATACATGAGGTAGTCAGTCTTCCTCGGGAAGAACAGGTTGATGTAAGATCCCAAAAGTGTCGCCCTAATTCTTGACATCCCGAGAGGTACCGATATCCACGCGGGAGAAAACTCCCATGTCCGCCGTCTGTATGAACGCGGAGGGAGGGAGAAACTGAATGATGGAGAGGGCAGATGAGAAAGGAGAGAGTTTGCCCGTATGTATGGTTGGGGGAAAAGTGGAAGGGGTTGGATAGGAAACAGCTCTGGGTTATAGGAGAAGAGAAGAGAAAGAACAAACAAAGAGGGAAATTTCGACAACAAAGAGAGGGGTCCTTTCCTCCTCCCCTCTAGGAGAAGAGAAAATGAACCTTCCGGAAAATATCTATCCTCCTCTCTTTCCTCAGCTGCGTACTTACAGAGAAGATGGGTGGGGGGGGGGGTGGCATGGAGATACGACTGACAGGAGCAGCGAGCGATAGGACAGGAAAGACAGGCGATGGAGAAATAACTTGGAGGTCTAACTCTCAAACGCAGCGAAAACGGCTCTTTCTCGGTTCCTGCGATGGTGATAAGGTAAATGAGAACAGAAAGGCCTACCAGGTAGGCAGGTTGAACGGGCTAGTGGAGACAAAAAAATAAGTTTCTCCACGTGAAACAGAATTAACCGGTTCCTTTGGACTCTCGATAGTAATTCCGGAGGGTTCTTAAATGGTTCACAATTTTTTATCCCTCTCTGCTCGATAATGGGGAGGTCTTTATTCAGAGTAAACAACTTTTACCGATGCCGCAGTCATCGTTTCACTTTTAATGGGAATCGGCGTTCGATCGTTAACCCTTCTTTCATTTTCTCAATTCCAGGATTAAAATTAATATTACAAGAGAAAACAGCAAAAATAACAAAGAGTTGTAACATTGCAAGCAATAGTACGAGTATTGAACATGAAACAGGTGATCACACACAATTATTTAAGGGTTCCGATTATTTAATGATGAATATAGATGTGACCGCATAAACTGTGAGATAAGATTAACGGATACACTTAGAGAAAGATATAGAATCAATTGGACCGACAGATAAAAATCGTGAGAGAAATAAATCCTTCCCGTCCATTTGGCATTTTCCATGCTCAATTTTCAAAAGTAACCGATAAATGTCTATCATCTTGAAATTTAGTTGTTTAAGCATGAAGATAGGCCTAGATTGGAGACTTTCATGGATGTGGGTGTGGGGAAGGATGGAAAATGTGAAATGGACGGTAGGGAAAAAATAAGAAGAGGCACGAGGCTTAATGATGAAGGAGAGAGGATTTTTTAGAGAAATCCAAAGAGGCAAGAAAGGTAGATACAGAGAATTTTGATTGGGGATGGCATAATGAAGACTGTGATAAAGACGAGAGCATTAGGCAAATGCAGAAGAGAGAAAAAGGATAAGAATGAATGGGGGCGGAATGTATTTGGAATTGAAGAAATGTTTATTGTAGTATGGGGTCAGGTTCTGTCTGGAGTCAAGCTAGGAAATACGAGGGATATCAAGTTTGTATTCATTCAAAACATATCTTTAGCGGTATATTATCAAATTAATATTATAAAAAACATTTATGTTCACCTGTCTATTAAAAGTCCGATTTAAAAAACCCATACACATCCTGTGAATCTCTAAATTCTATTATTTTTTACATTTAAAGCCATTTGCCACGCGAACAACCATATGTAGTATAATAGTATGTGCAGTATAATCCGTGCGTGGCACAATTAACAAGCTACCAAGAATCACTGAACTTTCAACTTTTGATTTCGTCCATTAGATTTAACACACCCTTTGCCTTAGTATACCTCATCAGCCGTCAAGTGTCCCTAAGGGCAATTTCAAGACCTGAATTACGAACTTAAACGGTCTAGATATGGGATCAACAGATATCAATCCATAATTATGGGAAATGCAAATTAAATGATGTACGAATAATAAAGCTACAGTACTGTGATACTGGAGCTGATTGAAGATGATTCAAAAAAATGTGGGAAAGTGTAATCAAAATGAAAGAAATATGGCCATTTACTTGGGGTTACGTAAGACCTGAGATGGTTTATCATACATATGGTGGATAATTACCAAATATAGCGATCGGGATGGAGCGGTGGCTAAGGAACTGGCTTCCCACACAGGGGGACGGGATCGAATCCCGGCGGCGGCAAATATTTTTCAGTGGTATCCCAAATGGAAGTGCTTTGTGGAGGGCACTTTGAGTGAGTACACCGTCCGTCGGATGGGGCGTTAAGCTGCGGATCCCTTGGCACCTTCCGTTAGGAGTAGGCTAATGCCGACGCCGGGTTTCTCTCCACCTTTCACCCTTTCCTGCCATCCCTAATGGAGCAAATGACCTCAGACGCTTATTCGTCTCCCCTAAATACTACTACTACTATTGCCAAATATTTTTCCATCTACATTAACTGATTAATAATTTTTAATGTGGAGATAATTTGTGTCAACCCTGACTAAATACAAGAGCTCAACATTTTCAAACAATCAAAGCAAAAGAAAATACTTTAACCGTGTGATCATACCATTCCCCACGATAAAGTAAAGTTAAGATAAAGCACGCTCCATGATAAAGTAAAGTGTACAATCTTGAAAATACAATACGCAAAATGCAGTTTTCATAAGTAACTCTTCCGAATTGAAGTGACGATTTACGATATTAGGAGCTCACTCAATATAAAGGCAAAACTCATTAAAACTAGTTTCGCAGGCACAACGTTTTCCTGAATGCAAAGTTCTGGTGCATAAAATTAGAGTTTTATTACACGGCGGAGCTTAGTGTATTGGTTTCGACACTTGTTTAGCTGAGAGTAATGAAACTAGATAATGAAATGAACAGAGAAAGAGGCAATCGAACTTTAAACCCTTCAAAGCCAATATTAGGATGACATCCTTGAGGTAGGATGGAACAAAACGTAATAGTAGGAAATCAAAATGGTTTCGTAAGTAAAACAGTTTCTGGCGTAACTTGGTGGAAAATCTTCATACTGACTTTTAATAATCAAACCACTTTACTTTTGCAACATTGTATTGACCATATCCTTCCAGCTAATTATATAATATTATCCGCCTCAAACCATAGACTTTTAGCCCCCCTCTTCATAGCTCAACCAATCCTTTCTTTTCTCCCTCCTCTTCCCCTCCGCCCAGAGATATGTATATATACGGTGTTGGACTTGTCAATTTTTACCTGATGATGTTATGTTATAACGAAACCTGGGTAGTAAAAATTAAAAAGTATATGGAAAAGTAAAGTGGTTTGATTATTAAAAGTTGGTTTCGTAAGTTTTTAAATTTTTCCAACGGATAGGAATTCGATTCGATAACGTTAATCCATACAAAAAGTTGAGTTGCGGCAATGAGTCTTCAGTATGAGCTCACGGCATGCGTAATTGTTTTTTATGGACAAGGAAAATGATAGCACTATTCTTCAAAGTTAATGATGCAAAAAATTAGTATGACGCGTTTCCTGACGATAGCACAGATTATTTGACCTAGGTTGGGTAACTCTGTGAAGTGTGCGACTGAATAAGTCAGCGTTAGTGGAAACGATAGCAATAATGGGCAAACCAAGAACCATGTCCGTGTCCCAAGTTTAGTGAAATTTCGCAAGTGCACGTGTAACTTCTTACTCAAAGAGCATCCTAATGAAATTTCTTTTGTTCTCCGCCCTAACTATAACTTCCGAATGTTGTAATACGTATATATTCAACAGATTCAAGTTCGTTTATTTTATTAGGTAATCTACCGTTTAAGGTAGGTTTTTTTGGATGGACACAACTATCAAATAAACATTTTGTGACTCCCCACTTAGCAAACTAATCTATATCAGGTCCCTCTTCATCTCTGTGTACTTCTTTCCTCCCTTCATCCCGTCCAACATCCCTATCCTGTTCCTGCCCTTACCTCGCTTGCCCAACATTCTCCCCTCCATTACCCTCTTCAACATTCCACTACCGCTCAATACGCCTTTCATCCATTTTTCCTGCCTCCATAGAATTTCTCTCAACAGACCCCTCTCCTCACCCACCATCTCCAGTACTTCCTCATTTGTTTTCCTTTCGGTCCATTTAACCTTCTCCATTCTTCTCCACACCCACATTTCAAAAGCCTCCAATCTACGTCTATCCTCCTGCTTCAGTGACCACGTTTCCGCGCCGTACATAGCTACGCTCCATATCAGAGTTTTTACGAGTCTTGTCTTAACATCCCTACTCAACGTCCCCGACATCAACTCCCTCCTCCTTGAGAAAGCCTCCTTGCCTAGCGCAATTCTTCTCCTACGTCCCTACCACTTTGACCGTATTGGTCCAAAACACTTCCGAGATATGTACTGCTCTACCTACTCTATTTTTCCCCGCCTATTTTAATATTTAGCTTAGCCTTTTTCTTTCTGGAAAATCGCATAACCTTTGTTTTATTAATATTAATTCTCATCCCATATTTATCGCACTGAACCTCCAATTCACTCAGCAATGCTTGCAACCCCTTGGCTGACTGAGCAACTAATGCTTGGTCATCAGAAAACCTAACCGATTTTACGAATTCCCCTCCGACTTTCATTCCTACCTCCAGTTCTTCCCATGCCTTTTTAATCATTTCCTCCACATATACGTTGAACAGCACGGGTGACAATGGGCAACCCTGCCTTACCCCTCTTCCTAACACTGCCCATCCGGACTCTCCGTTCCCCACTCGCACCTGAGCAGTTTGAGACATGTACAGGTTGCGGATCAGTCTCCTGTCCCTCCAATCCATTCCTATTTTCTGCAATACACGCATTAATTTTTCCCAATTCACTCTATCAAACGCTTTGTCGAAATCTACAAAACAGGCAAAAACGTCCTGGTTGTATTCTATATTCCTCTCAATTAGTGATCTCATTACTGCAATGGCATCACGCGTACCTCTTCCCTTCCTAAACCCAAACTGATCATCCCCTAAGTAATCATTTGCCTTACTCTCTATCCTTTTGTTGATGATCCTGAAAATAACTTTAGCTGCGTGGGATATCAAACTTATTGTTCTGTAATCCTCACATGATATAGCCTTTGCCTTTTTTGGAATAGGAACTAACACCGATCTCACAAAATCTTCCGGCCAGATTCCTTCTTCATAGATACTACGACTCAGTCCATATAGGGCCTTCTTCCCACATTTTCCTAAACATTTCAACAGTTCTACAGGTATGTTGTCCACCCCCACGGCCTTATTTGCTTTCATCTCCTTTAATGCCCTTTCTATTTCATCGTTGAGTATGCCTGGACCTAAGTTATCTTCTTCTACGTCATGTTCTTTTTCTATGTCTAACCTTGTCGGCCTAAGTTCTTTACCATACAGTGCTTCTATATATTCCTTCCATCTCTCTTGGATTTTTCCTGGTTCAACTATTATCTTACCCCACTTATCTTAACTGTTAGCACAGCTCTTGCCTTCTTACTTCCCGATAATAACTTAACCTTGCTGTATAGAGCACCAATTTCACCCCTCTTCTGTAAACTTTCCATATCCTCGCATTGCGTTTTCCACCATTCTTCTTTTGCTTTATTTGTGGCCCTTCTCAATTTATTGTTTAACTCTTTGTACTTCATTTTGCCTAACTCCGTGTTTACATTTTTCCATAGTCTTCTCTCATCCATCTTTGCAATCATCTCATCCGTGACCCATGGTTTCCTTATTCTTTTCCCGTTAATGGTTCCTATAGTGTCTTTTGCTGCTTCCGATATCCCTTGCTTGATACATTCCCATTTTTCTTCGATAGTACTCAGTTCTTTAGCGTCATCCATCATTTTCTCTACAGCCTGCTGATACTCCTTCCTCGTTAATACATTTAATGCTTCTAAATTCCATTTCCTAACCCGCCGTCCTTGCATTATCTTTTTGAATCGAACATTACATTGCATAACAATTAAATTGTGGTCAGAGTCCGCATCCGCTCCTGGGAAACTGTGCGAATTTATCACACTGTTCCTAAACCTGTGCCTAACCATAATATAATCTAACTGATACCTTTCTGAGTCACCTGGCATTTTCCATGTATACCTACGCCTTTTGTGGTGTCTAAACCATGTGTTAGTGATGACTAACCCCTGTCTCCTGCAGAATTCAATTGCTTTCTCCCCGCGTTCATTCCTCGTGGCTAACCCATAGTCCCCCACCTCACCACCATCTCTTCCTTCGCCTACCGTCGCATTCCAATCCCCCATCACTATCAAATGTTTCCCTGCAGGAACACTCGCGATGATATCCTCTAACTCATCATACATCCTATCGACTTCTTCCTCCTTGTGGTTACTCGGTGGCATATATACCTGAACAATGACCAAGTTCGTCAGCTCTGCTTTAATCTCTACGAGTAAAATTCTATCAGTTGCTTACTCTATGTTGACTACGCTTCTTTCTACCCCTTTATTTAATATTACGGCAACCCCTCGTTGGCTCTCGTCCCCGCCGCTGTATATCACTCTATAATTGTCACTCCAGTAATCCCCGCTATCCTTCCATCTCACCTCGCAGAGACCTAAAACATCTATATTACCTCTTTCCATCTCTCGCTTAATATTTTCAAATTTTCCTGTCCTCAACATTGTCCTGACGTTCCATGTTCCTATTCTAACTACTTTCGTCTTCTTCTGCGTCTTCTGTCCTGCTGCTGTTCTTTCTTCCCTGCAAAGGTTTCGTGGGATGACGACCGCGGAAGCCTTGCCTCCCCCGCTGCCGGGCACGATACACGGCCCCTTGGGCCGAGTTCCGCCGTTGCCAGGATCCAATTTCTGTTTTGCGTCCATCATTATTTTCTTGGGAATGATAATTGAGGTGGTTTCCCGTTGCCTTCCTCAATAGTGTTTTTAACGTGACACCATCACTTAATGGCCGCCCCACTGGGGTCAGACGCCATTGCAGCCGCCTCACTGAGGAACAGACGCTGCGTGGACTACCTTTCGTCTGGCTCCTAACCTTCGACCTATCTGGCATGGGTGACCCTACCAGGATCAATTATATTTACTCCCGCCAGCACAGCTCTAGGGATCATCGGAACACACAAGCCCTTCCACCACGACAAGGTTGTAGTCCATGGGAGGGGCGGAAGTTCGTTATTATGAGAAAAACACATTTGCATTTGAAATCTGTTGAAAGGTGAAAATTTACTTTTCTCATTATAATACGTGTTTGTTTTCATAAAAATTTGGTGGACATTGCGAGGAAATACCGGTAACGGTAACGGAAAATTTTCGGATCCTTTTTTTTCGAAAATAAACATATTTTATTCCTTTTTAGCGGTTTTACTCCTTCTCCTGAATGGCCCCTTTGGGATTGTAGTTTATAATAAATATAATATATATAGTTTTGTTAAGCTATGCATAATCTTTATTCAGACCCATAAGTGCTTGCCAAATAAATGGTCAGAACTATAGAGACCAAGACAAAGTTTGAAATATGAAAATAATAAATGTAAAACGTGGAAAACAGAGCGTTTGAACCTGTGAAGGTATGATTATTCAGTGTCTTAATAGAAAGAGACAGTAGCGTCAAACGCACCTCTGGTAGAATAAATAATAAATACTAATCATAAAATAATAAAACTAGTAATCGCCGTAACTGCACTATTTATTTTTAGCGCGGTAAAAAGGAAATAAAAATGGAACATACGCGTTTGCAGAGCCACAAAGGAGAATACAATTTAAAAAATTAAAGCATATTTTACTAGAAATTCTGATACTGATAATAACCATTTTTTTATGGTAGATTTTGGTATTTGGAGCTCCAAAGGCTAAGAATATTTTGGGTAATCTAACATTAATACCATTCTGCGATCTTTGACTCTCTAGGAAAACACATCAGGTGACCTAGTTCTGACGACCGGATCCACGGGTAAATAAATATTCATTGACAACGGAATCAAGAGAAAATATCTTAATTTGAAACAACGCTTCCCTAGGACGCGATGAGCCGAGTTGGCTGGCTGTTACGAATTATAGGAAGATGTTACCCCAAAGCCAAGAGGAAGATTAAAACTTCTATTTTGATATTTCTGTCAAAATGGGTCACTCGACTTCAAACAGTGAGTTAAGCTCGAGATGAGAAGTTAAGTCTCTGAAAGAGGAGCAGGGCTTCTCTTCTCGAGTCAAGCCTTCACACTCTCACTTTTGATGGTCAAAAATGTTGACCTATATATTGTTATTCGTTTTAATCTTCCCTCAATTTTGGATAAAACATCTTCCTCTAATTAATGCTTCTCAAGGTTTATTTTTACCTTTCATTTTTGGTGAATTAAGGTTCGAGTGACATTGAAAAACTTGATATGTCGCCTGATAAATAAAGAGAGATCGCAAAATTTGTCATTAGTGAAAACATAATATTTCAAGAGCGTTTCTTCACTTTCTCATTAATTATCAGAATTACGTTAAGGAGAGGAATGGTTGATCAAATGAATTAAACTCGATCTAGTATGGGAAAGATAAATTGAACTTCTTACAACCTCTTTTTAGATTAAATATAGGAAATAACATTTCCTTAAGCCGTAAAGGGTTTTGTACACCACTGTAAAAGTTAAAAAGGAGGGGATCACTGAGATTAGTGTCGTGATTTACTAGGAAAGTTAATCCCTCGCCAGGGATCACGCACACATTGAAAATACTAAGACGGTCACATTTACACGGGGTATTTCCCGGATAGGCTTAAAAGAAAATTGATCCTACTGCCAGGAACCGTATTCGGGAACTTACAAATACACACACAGTCACACTGGTTAGCCCAAAGTGGTTTACGAGGAGGTTTTTCCCCGCCAGGGACCGGCTCGGGGCTGTTTCCATTGGATGTCATTTTCCATCCCAAGTCCACCAAATATGACTGCGACGAGTAAAATTGATTTTTACTTCAAACTCACTTACAATTTAAGGGCTACTTTTTGATATACCCAATTTTGATTTGTAAGTCACACAAAATAGCAATAAGTTCAAAAATTACACGACTGATATCGTCTTTTAATCTGTTAAAAAATTAATAATAAGTACGATATAGTATGGCATTTTCTGAACAAACTTAGTTTTTATCTTGAATGACTTTTTATTAAATATTTCATCTCTAAAACATAGGATCTGACGGGGATTTTTATGAGCACGCATCTTACTCACTTATAACGTAGGTGAAAGAGGAAATAAAAACTGAATTAACCATTGAGGCGAGCATTCGAATACATTCAATCGACAAAAAAAAGATTTGCGCAACAGATAGCAATGAATACCGTAATTTAAACTGTGATGATTCAAAAGATACCTCCGAATTCTTCGTTTAGTCTCCTACTTATGATCGCATCCCAATTTCCCAAGATAATAAGTAATAGGTACATTTAAACGGAATACGAGTATAAACGAAAATTTTGAAACAAATTTACGCTTCATGTTTAGTCTCATGTGGTAGTGAAATGTTACGAGGTCTTGCTATTTAGAAGCAATACTAACTTAAAAAATTATGCAATAGAAATAATACCTCTTCAACTCGTCAACCACGACTCCACTTCCAGTGAATCTTTCACCGCCAGAAGCATTGCTGCTGGTTTTATTCCGGCAGTGTGCTAATGAACTCCGCCGCTTTTCCTTTCTTTTTCGAAATGGGGCCTTCTTAATGTCGAATTGGTAAGAGATAATAAAGAGAAATCACAAAGGATTAGATTTGATTATTTTGTGAACTGAAAATCTTCAAGAGAATGAGCCGAGGCTTATTTTCTGAATGATACTGAAAAGTCCAGATTCAATCACAAGTGGTCACATAACCTAAAGAATATGGCTAATTTATGATGCTTTCAAGGTCTTCAAGCAAAATGCGCCATCAATTACCCTTTTGCTCAGAGGTGAGGGATAAAATGCATTAACTCTCCATACACACGCTTTTAGGCCAAGCGAGTAATATAAGGCCGATATAACTATTTATTTATCGACGTTAGCAACTTCAACAATTGTTAAAATATTAAGCTACGGACAGCTAGAAAAATGTTACCAAATTTCACGCGTATATAGTTAGTTTCCAATGTGTAAAGACAGGCAAGGCCCGAATTCCAAGGCGAATTCGAGGACCCCTCTTCCCGACAACCGCGAATGGACAGCCTTTCTTAGCCAAGAATTACCGGCGAACTGTCCGACATAATGTTCAAACAATTACGGTAGATAGAGGTGAGAGCACATAACCATGTACTACCCTGCTCACTGTTCTTGATGTGATTGAAAGTTTTTAAAAAATAACACAATTACTTCATGTATAAACCTCGTATTTCGACTTATTCCTGAAAATACAATTTCTCAACTTCTATCCCAATTATTAAAGCCATCTTAGTTCCTGTAAGGGAAAGAGTCAGTCCTTACATAAATTCTTATTTTTTATAGGAAAGTATTCAACAAAAGAAGATACAGGATTGCTCAACTCTCATTAGGGAACAAATGGTTTAGATCAACCTCATAGCCATAACGATTATAGCTATTGGCCTAGTTCAAACTTCCCTGCGGGTGCTTTCACTCTCCATTCACGCAATGGCTTGAGCTAGGCATGCCAGTAATAGGATTATCGCAAATAAGGAGAGAAATTTGAGCACATGTAAATAATTTAATTTCAACTCTCTTCCATTCATCATCCTCATTCAAACGTTTTTGCAGCATCTGAATGTCCTACAAACATTTTTTCTTAATAAAAAATCCAAAATCTTCCCTGAAAGTGGTAATAACGAATATTTGGATGATAGAAGGCTCGTAGCTGGTCTAGGGAATCTCCATTTGGGGAAACGGAGTATTGCCGCAGGAACATCAAAAATCCATCTAGTACATTAAAACACAGAGCCATAATATTTCCATTCACTCGAATAATTTGCGTAAACAAATATAAGATCCACCACGTCGCTAGTTTTCTCAATATTTCTTTTGTGGGAACCGATTTTTTGGAGGATCAGAGAGTGGCATTTTTACATATAACGTACCACTTGAGAGCTTAAAACTATCCATTGACTTACAACCGAAGAAACAAATACTTCAAATAGATCAAGCTCATACTTTTTAGATTCTATCGAAATCAGTTTTTTTCTTCCCACGTTTGCACGATATCCACTTTTCTCCAGAACCACAGAAGTGGGTTTATAAACGCACTCATCCGGCCCTTGGAAACGTTTTGAAGAGGTGAACAAAGCATTTTTTCGTTGTGTTGTGCACTTTTTCAGATATCCGAACGTGTCATTTGGTCTAACTAGGAAAGCATTCGTTTGTCAAACACCACAACAACTCAATGCCACTTATACCCTTTACGGAATAATTAGATGCAGGCCACCCATTTCACGCTTCTGGAACTGGATCTCTCTTACGTACACGCAAGCAATATTATCGAATTACACTGTCAATTAACCAATCCATACTCAGTTCTTAAAAATAGTAGAAAAAAGTAAAATATTTCTCACATTAATCAGGGAGTATACGAAAAGGGTTATGTTATCATGAGTGAATGAATATATGCCGGGATGAATAAGAGCTGAAATGCAGAAAGATGGTCGCAAGAAACGTTTAAAGCGACTGGAAAAGACAATGCAAAGGCCATGAGACAAAGCAACGCCATGATGTATACGTAAGCATAGAATGTGGAGCAATAAGACATGGACGAAGGGATGACAAAATCGATATTTAATTTAAAGATTAAGACTGCACCTCGTGATAGCTGGAGAAACCGAAAAATGTCGTAAGAGTCATTGTACTTGAGCGTTATTCCATGTAGAAAAACTCTCCAACTTCAAATTACTCCACTTGCAAGGATGATCGTCAATTCTCCATTCAACTGGTTTATTTTTTTTTGTTTTTGTAAAACAGTTTTTTGTAGGTCATTAAATTTCATTCCAGAACTGTTTTTCTTTTTCCGTATCGTCTTCGATGAGAGACACCTGATTTCCGCAAAACTAAGCTATTTTTGCCAGAAGTATAGCGTTTTCTGAGTTACTGTGGCTCCTGGACTGGACATTCAATTATGACGTATATTTTGGTGATAGCCACCAAATTAACTCCGATAGTTTCACGTTTTTCGGTAACTAGTGCGTCGAATCATTCTAATTTTCAAATTTGAAATGTTTAACCTAGTTTAAAATAAACCCAAAGTATCATATTTCAATGGTAAGATATTAATAATGACAAACCGTAACTTTTTATCGAGGCGAAAACAAAATTTTTCCATTTTCAATCATCTATTGATGAAAAGATTAAAATTAAATGCTTTCTTTTTTATAAAGAACATGCGTGGAATCGTCTCTAACTCAAATCATGTCTTTTGTACCCATATTAAGCTATTTTAGTACAGAATTACTTACCAAAAAGATTAAACACATTATTTTTACCAAAAATGGGCCATGCTCAACATTAATGTTAGAGCTGCTGGAATCCATCGCTATGAAAATGCTATCCTAAGAAATTTAAGTCAACTAAAATTACGAATATCAGTTAAAAACTGGTATCACAAATTCTTAAAATATAAAGTTAACATAAATAAAAAACTAATTACCACATGACGACTTAATAACACCAATCTATAAACTTATTGTTGCAGATTAGACTTGGGTGAATGATATTATTTCCAGAATATTACGGACATTCAGTCTTTCACATGCACAGAAAATGAGATTTTTTGATTAAATAAAAAAAACGGAGAATGAAAAATAAGAGAAACGAGAAAATGTTATTACTCATAAAAATAAAAGCCAAACTCACCGAATTCTTTCCTGTTCCCGGCATCGTAGAGACGCATCTCGCCTTAACACCGCCAGGATGCGCTGGTAGTCATTTGAAGAGAGCCTCTCCATTGCCACCTCTGAAAGAAGCAAGGAACTATCTAATCATCTAGACTTTACCGCGACCTTTCATATTGGGACAAATCCTCTTTCCTTGGTAATTTAAACGTCATTCGACACCTGATTCAAAACTCTCACAAGTTAGGATCATTCAGAAGATTTTCAATACTCAACAAATTAAATAATATTCCTCCAACTAACTCGTTCATTAGTAATTAGTTCATGATCACTTCACAAGTTTATGAAAACTTATACAAAATGTTCCATGAACTCTGGTTTTGTTGCGGAAAATTAGAAAAAAGGTTTCGATGGTGTTTTTTGTAACTTTTCAAGTTCTGAACATGCTCGTTCAGATTTTATTCATATTTAACCATCTGGTTTTCATTCTATTTTGTAATTTGAAGGAGAAGCTGAAAGTAAATATCCTGTACTGTAAAAACCTCTGAAGTTGTGAATTTATAAGTAGTAATCTAAAAAAGGGCAAGGGTATTGAAATTATTTAAAGTAATCATATTATAAATCGGCATCATTTGCCATAACAATAAAGAACCAATCCAAGGATTTAATGTATTATGTAAAAATACAATGTTTAACCCCTAGATAAAGTATGCATGTACTTATGATTACATATTTTTAATTATATTGAAATTAAACTGTTCTTTTAGTTAAATATCATTGATCGTATTATATTATTTATTATTAAGCGTTGCAGATTACTTAGTTTTCCTTCAAATTTTAGTCAACACAGTTATTACTAGAAATATACATGGGATTATAAAAAGGATCTTTAACTGTACATTTTCTAACTGTTTCAACAAATGTGGTAAAAATCTTTTATTGTTTCTATGCATTGTATTTTCAAAGTTTACCAAAAGTGTTTTAATTACCCAGGCTAAAATAAAAAGTACGTCTATTGACACACTTCTGATGCTTATCTTTATCAAAAAATGCTAGAATAACGTTGGAATTTTGTAAAATGTTGTCCTTGTTTAAAGTATAACTGGAAGCAATAAAATATACTCAACAATATAAGTTGGCATTTATTTCAAAGCTTATTACTTCGCGAGACGAGGATATTTTTTCTTCCTCATCCTTAAAATGAATTCGTGAATATTTACATGAAATTATATTATTGAATATCGAGGTACATCTTTCTATTTATTTATTTTTTCACATTTCAGGATGAACTGCAATTATTTATCAATGCTCGACGTTTTTCTCTCTCTACAGGGAGTGAGTGTCATACAGATAATAAAAAGAATTACAGGACTTCTCTTTTAAAGGCCCACGACCAAATTTATTTTCACAAGAGTAGGAATCTGTTATCAAATCCTTGTAATTTGCACCCTCGGAGTCCGCTGATGGTACGTAATATAAGTGGTACCTAATAAGGAAGTAATATTAGGTGTTATTTCTCTGAATTACACAGTAAGCGAATTTAAAATTTTACATTAAATTCAAGACTTTTTATAGAAGGCGAGTAAACTGATTATAGATTTGAGAAACATGATCCATGTAAGCTCTTTTATTCATTCTTATGAAATATTTTACAGAAAAAGGAGAGATGTATTGACATACTCATAAATTAACCCAAGGGAATCTTATATTAATGGAATTTTTCCTTACTTTACTAACAACAATGTTTTAATATATTTACTATAGATTACATTTGATGATACGTACAATATTAATTTAATTCGTTTGAAGGGATCAGTGCTCCGTATTAAATTATAAAAAATCAGAAAAATTAAGAAATGAGAAATTTGAATCTCACTAGCGTAATACCGTAATTTGTCAGAGGTTTCAAATAATTTTCAATGTACTGCATAATCCTGTTCACTATTATGCACAGTTTGCTGTGGGCGCAATCAAATGCATATTGAGTCATCATCAAGTAAATACATCAAAGCGTATAGCACAACCATCACACACCAATTAGACATCCTTTACTAATGCCACAGAGGCATATTCAGTGATATGTGAGTGGTATACTGCAATGGCGGAGACAATGAGCCTAATCAATCCAACATCCCAAAGCATAACGAGGTAACCACGTTCACAGAAGAGAATATTTAAATAGCAATAGTGACACATTTCCATAGCAAAATGAAAAAGAAAATAGAATATACACAGATTTTTATTCACAAATGAATCAACCAGTAAATCATGGAAGACTTCAACTATAAGAAATTTTTTAAGTTCTTTTAATAAATTCATAGTCCATAAAAAGTCCAATCCAATAACTAGATCGTATATTACGCATGAAATATGCATTCATGCCGATTCATTTTAAGTTTGGCAAAAAGGTAAAACAGAGCATTCAATCTTTCGCTATCTTTCAATTATCAGTCACGCCAATACGCAAATATGCCCAATAATATTACGAAAAATATAGCGATTCAATTGATAGATATACCCGTGATTTTTAGCATGGCGTTTCCAACAAAACCACGCGGGAGTCAACATTAGCAACCCACTTGTTATCCTTTCTTACTCATTTCGTTGAGCTCGTACACACAAGAACTGTTCAATTAATAGTGTTCTTAATTTGTTATTCTCATTAATTTATTATGCAAAAAGTAAGTTTTAGGCTATATTGTTAGCCTAGCGTGTAATGTATATGTGGTACAAGTTTCGTTGATTTTTATTCCAGTATTGCGTAAGCGTAAGTGATTGCAAGGTGAATGTTCAGTTCGCCTACGGCCATGATGATAACAAAGAGAAAATTTACTGTTACATGAGCACATCGACAGTCGTGGCCAATGTAATTCAATATGATGCAAATTGAGATTCAATTATCCTGTTAAAAGTAGAGCTAGAATATGGTTTAAAGTATTTAAAGAGGGGAGAATTATACAGCAATGGGAGGGCCCCAGAGCTCAGCCACTGCTCTTACGGAAGCAAGCATTGCCATCTTTGCTGTCATTGTGAGATAAGATCGCCGATTAGTGTTTAGAGAAGTATTAGAAATATTGAAAATTCCGTTGGATAACACTCACACGTTGGCAACGAAAAAGCGCACATGACACATGCTTGTGCGCGAAGGGTGGTGCGAAATAGTGATTATCTCGCAAAAATCAATGTGAAGTGTGTTCCTTATCCTACCTATAGTCCGGACCTAACCCCACGTGACTTTTTACTGTACACCAATATAAAAAAACTCTTCAGGGAAAGAGTTTTTCATAATCATAATCAGGTATACGTGAACTGAACGTCTTTAAAAATACTATGGTTGCCTCTGAATCCATTACTCTGCCAATCAAACTCGTACCACACATATATCACACATTAGGCTAACCATATATCATGGGAATAAAAAAGTTTGTTTTCACTCTTTCCCTCGTAAAATCATTGTAACTATGAAGCAAAGAATACAAGTACACTTTAACCAATTATCTTCTGTTCCTCATTTTCGGAAGTGAGAGACAAATAGAAAGCTGGAAGGATAATTGAAAAACAACAATTATTTCGAGGTCTGTGGGTATGTAAAGGTAAGTAGGTGTTCATGGATACGACGTGGTCTCACTCGAGAGACCTTTCCGCTGACATAACCAATGCAAGATTGGAGATAGCGCACGCACCCGAGTGGCATGGCGTTTCCATTTGCCTCCATGCCCAAAATAATCTCTCGAGGCGGAAACCTGTCGATTCGGAAAACAGTTTCGCGAGGCGTCGCGCCCCCATTCGCACCAAAGAGCCCCGCCTCCCGAGCAACAGCGGGTCACGTCGCGTTGGCGCCCTATTGCCCCCTCTTCTCGAGCGTGCTTTATCCGAATCGTTAGCACGATGCTGTACGGAAAGCCAGTGACAATGGAGGAAACTTGTTGTGGAGGGATTAAAGACTAAAAAAATTAAAACCAAGGCAGATTAGATATCGTTTAAGTGGTCGCATCGAAAGCCGTATTGTCTCCGACTGTGCAGGAAATCCGTTCACGGCCGATTGACACGAAGGACACCTAAAAATGGCAATTTTGCAGTGGAACGGAGACAATATTTCCGACTGATGAGCTGCTGTTGCAAAGGCCGATTTTCGCACTGACGAAGGCGATATGCTATGCCCAAGTCCTCTTCTCCTATCTTCTTGTCTCGTGTCTCACGCCCACCCGAACAGTATAACATGCTTATTATTTTGATAAGTCCTATTCTACCAGGAGAGATTTCCGAATATCACGACTACTTGGTTCGCTTGGTTCGTTCGTACTTGGAACCCGTTTATTAAAACATACATCAAACAAACGAACGAATTGGATATCCAATAACCTTGCATGAGCGCATGAAAGCAAATAAATACGCGAGTAGAATATTTTCCTTCCTAAAAATATCCACTCTACAAACGATGAGTTCCTTAAAGTAAAACTTCCGAAATACCAAAATAAGAGAACGTTTACGAATTAACTGGAGCAAAAGAAGTGAAATGACGCGTTAAAGCCACATAATATGGCCCGGCACTGTTTCCTTAAATGAATTACACACGTGGGTGGTTTGAATAATTTCCGACTTCAGAAAATTTCAGAAAAACTGTCTTGTTTCTTTGTTAGGTCGGAAACTTTTCATACCAACCTTGAATCACTAATGGTCACACTATATCACTTTAACAGGACAACTAGTTAAATGTCTTCATTTGTGAAACCTACTAATAATTTAGAAATAAAAGTACTTTTGAATAATCCATTAAAGAATTCAAATATTAACCGACCTACGTTTCGGCAATTAAATGTGTTTCGACGCCAATTTCTTAACTTAATAATGTGAGCACCGAAACATTGGTCAGTTAATAAAAATTTTAAAAGTGGAATAAACAAGTATAGATTTTTTCCTAAACAAATATCAACTTTAGAACTCGAGAACATTCCAACAGAATGTGAACAGTCTTTTCAAGTGGTGTACAGTGAGTGATTACTTTAACAAACAGCATATCATTCATTGCATCCCACCGTATACTGATTAAGTACCATTTAACTCTCATACATACTTCCTGGTCACCGTAGTATGCCTTAAATTTATTCTATCCCCCATTATTCATCTTACAATACAATATTTTCCTTGAATTACATCCTCATCGTAAAATAATAACCAATAAAAGATATGAAAAATGATCGAGTCAGGCGTGACTACACATAAATGTCACACTAGAAGAAATATAGCAGGGCATGTCCTATATTTCTTCCGAATTTTAAAGGCGCACCTCCTACGAATACCCATTGGAGTTGGTGTAATGTAAAGGATAAGCATGAATAAAAGAGATATATCACCAGCCTTCCTCATTCATTCCGGAAACTAAGAATAAAACTGCTCCACAAATAAACCGCCAGGACAACTTCACTTATAGGAGTATCGTGTGTGTAATAATCATGGGATGGGTGATACTTTTATCACTGGGAGTATTAGTATATTATTTTAAATGGACCATTTGAATATGGGATAGGTCGCTTGCATATGGAAATCTGGGTTGGAAATATTAAAGAATCTTAAAATCACTTAAAAACAAACCTTTTTCTTTCAAAACGAACCAAAATGTAGAACAGATTTTTCTTCAGTGGTAAAAAATGTATATACACACACACACACACACACACACACACACACACACACACACACACACACACACACACACACACACATATATATATATATATATATATATATATATATATATACATATACTTATAAATAAAAAGGTACTTATACTGACTATACACCATATTTGAACCTATAAGTTAAAAAATCGTTTTTTATCGTTAATTTTATTGTCACCAGAAATACCTGTGTGTGCTAAGGTGGAAGTGGATTTGAGCATCGGAAAGTGGGTGAAAAATCGATCTAAAATTTTTCGAGAGCGCAAAACGAAGCTAATTAAAAGCAGGAAATGTTGGTGGTTGACACAAATCACTGGTAGGAGGAAGCTCTTCCAACAGATTTGATAATGTAGCAATAATAATTTATTTTTTGAGATAATTCTGAATTCATAAAAAGGGCAGGATACCTTCCCGTCATTGCTATTACTCTAATGTTCTCCAAAATGTTTTAAATAACACATTCTCCCTTCGACCTCGGGGGCAGTGGACTCAAAAATTGCACTCCGATAAATCACAGTAAGACTTTCAACTCAGAGAAGAAATTATGGGAATAGGATTTACGAACCTTTGATGGATGTGACTCGTTACATTCACATCATAATGAAAATAATGAACCAAAACTGGCAAGAAAATATTATTAACGAAATAAGTGTTTTGTGGACGGTGAGGACTAACACGAGTGAGGCCTAATAGGTATTAGATATTTCTGCACACAGCTCTTACCATAAGATAGCTGAAAAGTATCCCTAAGATTCTGATAATGATGTTACCTTCACAATACCATTAACGTAGCTTACTGAGGAGATATCAATTCGCATTGTGGTCATGGTTCGATAGTTAAAACATTATCAAGCTAAAAAGGAACGATTATCTCAGAGTCGAAGAGCCTCCCCGACCACTCGAAAGATTGAAATATTCACTTTGTAGTACAAAACGCCAACATGGAATTTTTGAAGATCAATATATGCTTTTTATTGTTGAGACATATATAAGCAAATTGATTATGATTAATTTTACCCAGAATTATATTGTCCGGAACTCCACGCAAAACACCTTAAAAGTAAGCCTTAAAAATTTACTTGTTTTGTTCCCACTCCAATTATCACGAATCCCCGATTATATTAACGGATTTGAATTGTAACGGATAAAATCGCATTGGATGGTTTTAAATGAGGTGCAATGAGTATGAGCATTGGCTTGGACAGAGATTCCAGTTTCCATTTGCTGCAAATGGCCCCTCCTTCCTACTGATATGTTTCTGCAAACGTAATGGGTAATCCCTGGGGAAGGAAGCGACTACCTGATCAGTGAGGTGTGGTCCCCGGTGACTAAGCACCATTGACTTCATCTCCAAGCACAATATTTACGAGGATAATGACCGAAGAGCTGTGCGTGAAAATTTGATTTTTCAAGCATTCGCTTTCGTCTTCCAAAAAGACCTTAACAGAAATACCGGCTCGCTAGGATCAACCTTATTAAAATATTCAATTAAATTTAATCTTCATAAAATGTTTCATCAAATAGGAATTTCCTCTTAACGTATATTGAGGAACCCTTGTGAGCGATGCCGTTGTGGAAAGGTTATGTTGTGCCCAATCGATGGATCTAAACGGTATATGCTGTGTTTTTGTAATAAAATATATAATTAACAATATTTTTAAAATAATTAACAACATTAAGCCGTAATTTCTTAGCAGGTTTTCATCAGTAAGTGTTTCTATTTCACCATATTGATCTTTCATTTCTGAAATTTGCCAAACCCATACTAAATATATTGTGAAATCAATTTTTTTTAAATTCGTAACCGATAACTCTGCCATTGTCTAAATGTCATATTATTCGGGTACGTAGATTTATGTGCACATGAGATCACGTGTTATTTATTAAGCATCAGGGAATTTTGCTACACATAGGCACTGTCGTTTAAAGATGTTTTTCAAGTTATAAAAAAAATGAATTTTCTAATTAATGAAAGTTACCTAATAAAGTAAACATTTTTATTTCAAATATTACTAAAAATTAAAATGCTATTTTCTTTTGCCAGAGTGAAAGTGACTTTTATGATAAATCTCCCAGTGTATTCATTAACTTCTGCAATTTACGTGCTTCCAATTCCACAAATATTTTCCAAATGTTAAGTTACAAATAAGTTTTTACATTCAATTCATTTCAACCCACTTATATTGATTTTCGATAAAATGCTGAAAACAACCAGGGGAGAAACAAGAAAACAATTCGTTTTGTGAACGAGGGCCTGCGAGGAATAGATAAATGCACCTTGGGTGACACAAGACCATTACCCAACCATGCGGAAAAGGCAGATACGGAGCTGAAGTTGGCGAATGAGGATAAGAGGAAGGAGGAGGAGAGCGTTGGCTGGCATGCAGGGAAATTGACGAACTTAGCCCTGTTGTATAATAGTTGATTCTCGTTATAAAGGGGTTACATTGGTATTACAGCTTACAAATCGTTGAATAATTATTTTGATGAGAGATGGAGCTTTAGCTTTAAGACCAAAGAATAATGGTGAGATAAAATATGAAAATATAAAAAAGGGAAACGAAAAATATAATGGCCTATCAAGAAAAGGCCAAAGCATAATGAGCAATCAAGCTACAAACGAAAATGGACATAGAGATAGGAACGGATAAAATAAATTAAGATACGTGCTTGATTATAAGCAGAAGTTAAATAGCAAGACAGTGGAAGTAGAGAGGAGGAAGAAGGGATACACGTGCAATGAATGGGAAATACGAAATTCGCGAAAGTATGATTCTCTCATCACCCGCTTTAGTTACAGAGAGAGATTACGAATTTCACCTTTTATTTCCTGGCCTCTTTCCTGGGGTAACCGCACACCACTTGCGTAAACGTGCAACACCCTTCACTTAACAACAAGATAAATAACTGTCACGATATATCCTTAGGGTATTTTACAACACCGTAATTAGTGATTCGGGGATTAGTGTCCAATATTCTATACTGCTATAACTAAAATGTGAGGCCAAAGTGGCCTCACATTTTAATTATAGCAGTCAGAAAATGTAAACCATTGTACATAGAGATAATTCCAGAGAGAGCACTAATAGTTGCCAAATGTTCCGACAAATTACGAAATTGATCCGTCTCAGGAGAAATACATAGTATCAGTAATGCCATTTTCTCCTCAATTAGTATTTTCGATGTTTCCCTGATTCACAGAATCACGAGGAGAATTCAGGAAATAAATTAGTTTTTAACGTAACCCTGGATATTTGGAGTGAGTGGTAGAGAGAAAACGCGAAGAGGAGAAGTCGATGACTAATGTTTCTGCGGCAAAGGCAAAAACCACCTAGAGTAGAGCGAAACACCTAGATAAAAGCGAGAGAAATAGCCTTCACGAGGTGAGTAATGAAAGTGGAAAAACATGCATTTACTGCAAGAGAGGGGGACTAACTAATCAATTCGTCGATATTTAATGGGAATACCTTTTGGTGATTAACGAACTACCACTTACAATCAAGTTACTCACATATTAAATAAGTGGATTCACTATGGATCCCAGGCAAACAAATACAATTAGATACCACATATGGACGTCATACATTTTATTAAGTCTGAGCGTAACTCAGCTATACAAAGCACCCAAGAAAACAACGAAAACCAAAATACTCAAAGATAATAACTAAACGAATGAAGGGAAAAAAGCAACACATGAACAAAATTTTACAAGTATTATCAATCAAGGAACTATTAGCTCTACTCTACTAACTAAGAGATGCTGGGAACTATTAAGGTTTTTCAATCGAAAAACTTTTTTTGAGATAGACGTGAAGTGGGCAACATGTACAGAATACCGCGAAAAACGCTGAAAGGGAGTGTGGTAGGGCACTAGACATGCACTACACGTGCACAATCATTGTCTTCATACATGAATTTGAATATATATTTCCCCTTGAATACAGAGACCCGTAAAAATTCCTATATATACAACATGCAATACTTGACTAAATCATAAAATATTTGTCTTTAAGTAAATATGTTCGGATGATTAAAGTCGATTTTCTTATGTTTGTGCATCGTGCAAAGGAGGAAGGAGTGTCTGAATATGTCGGCGACGTAATCTATTTCTCTTATTGTATATCAGTGGTCGAAACTACCATTACATGTTAGTGTCAAAACAATTTTAAAATAAAATTTAAAAGAGAGCTACAAGGGGAGGTTGGAATGACGATAGGAGAGAGTATGAGAGAATGCTCAATACTTCAGCGCTAGTCTTGTGACTGTGGCTTCGTAGGGTTATTTCGCTTGGCTGGCAAAAAGCTTAGCAGAATTCGAAAAGCAAGAATGGGAATTTTAACACAAGTTGCACAGAAATGACCTAAGGAGTGGCCAAAACTGATTGAAACCTATTTACGAAACCAATACACTTGAAATTTCTGAAAAATAAATAATTAGTGAAGCATTAATATTTTTATCGATTTTGTACTACGAAAGTTATCTTGTCTTCCTGAAAATATTATCAAATGGACATTCTCATAAAATCTACTTCATAACATAAACCGAGAAAGGTGATGGTAGAATATGCAAGTTAATCATTTGATTTTTTTTACTTACCCATGTAAATGCTTGGAGAGTAGAAGTAAATTTACACTGTTTTCAGACATAGTTGTCACGGAAGGTCCGTTCATTATTTACGTGAGACCAACTAATCAGAAAAAATTTTGAAACACTATGAACGCG
The DNA here is from genome assembly GCA_037158775.1 of Hetaerina titia. Lineage (NCBI taxonomy): Eukaryota > Metazoa > Arthropoda > Insecta > Odonata > Calopterygidae > Hetaerina > Hetaerina titia. The sequence goes on from CM073769.1 coordinate 31,774,740, forward strand.
TCCACGTTTTGATTGATCCCTGTTTATCGGACAACATTCGCGTGAATTACTAGTCATAAAGCTTATGTTAAGAGGGATGCGAACCGGAATCAGTGAGCCGTGTGGCATACGTCAAGGGGCGAACGAGGGAAGTGCCCTGGGAAATGGTGTGCATGCAGGAGGTGGTAGGGAGGCGATGAAAAAGGATGCGATGGAAGGGGAAAGTGTGAAGGGGAGGGGGAACGACGGTCGTGCGTTTGTGCGATAAGAGGAATGCCATCACATCCTCAGCATACCGCTATCCAGGAGCAAAAGCACCACCAGCTGACACTATCTCACATTAAACTCCGCCAAGGCCAACCAATGCAAACCCAATGGCACTTTCGAAATTAACGCCTGCATACAACATTCCCGCTCTCTTGTACTACCCGAAATAAGCGTCGTGACGAGCGTCGGGATATGAGGAAGCGGGGAGAGAGAGAGAACAAATCACGCAGGAACGACAGGAAAAGCATCAGATTGATGCATTGCGTGTACGATAAATGAAAACAGCTCGGCGTTTGCATCAATGCCCACACAAGCTTGGTGATTGAAAGGAGTGAGGCCACCTGGTTTGATTAACTCATCCCTTGTTTACTTTAAAAACACTAACCTTGCAAACATGATAACAAAATCGATAAATTCATTACCATAATAATCAGTAATCCCTTAACCAAATAATTAATTCTAAAATCAATTACCACGCACCGCACGAAGTTTGATTTGACATCTGCGGATGAGGCTCCTCTTACTTGGACTTAAGTCCTGCGTTGAGTGAAATTCACGGATTAAGAGCCTGACCAAAACACTTAAGGGGATTAAGGGATAGGGGTTTGTCCCCTCTCATTCATAGTCTGCGGTTTCTCAGGAAGTTTCGGAGCCCAGGATTTAATCGGGATTGGGATTAGTTGGCGGTGCGTAGATGCATCACCGAGATTTGAGCCCTAAAGTCAGCAGACGTCTACTAACATGCATTTAGCTTTATTGCTTCTAAATGACGCAGAAATACTGAGAACGAAATAAGCTCACGATTTCAATATGAGGCATTTGACCACTAATTTGTATAAGGCACTGTTTGACTTTTACCAAGAGTTTCGTAAGTTGGCAATCAGTGATATCCTCGATGAACCTTGGGGCCCATCCGCAGCTGGCTCCTCTGTACCAGAGGTTTAAAAATCGGCAGTTACAGGGAGTATTACTAAGCCAACGTTTATTCGTTGCCTCGAGACATCCGTTAAGCGACGTTAACGAAGAGTTAAGCATCTCTGGCGACCATATCTAATTATCGGCTGGTGTTGATATATCTCGAACAAAAATGGGAAATGTGACGTTTCACGCCATCGCATCGCCTCTAATACTCCTATGTTTAGTCAAATCAACATTATAGCAAGCCATTGACGATGCTTAGCCATAGTCCCATTCATGGATGTGTTTATGTGGGGTTATTACATTTTGTGACCGAACAGCAGCGTCTCATTATTACTAATCTTCAACGCGAACTCAATAGCTTTCACTAAAACGTGTTATATACGAGCCTCGTATACCTTAAGACCTTCAATAAGTTCACTTGAGAAAAAATGGTACCTCCATTGTCGGGTTAGTTTTTTTTAGAACTGCGGATTACTCGAGTATTTAACCAACCTAACTTTTAGATATATATGATATATTTTTCTTCTGGAACTAAATCAATCTCTATCCAAAAGAGTAAAACTATAGGTAGCATAAGTAGAGGAAAACAGAAATCATTAAAACACAACTGCATGAATATACTTCGTTACTCATTATTAAATTTACTACCCTCGGGGATCGGGATGGCGGGGTTATTAACGTACTGGCTACCCACCCAGGGGGCCCGGGTTCGAATTCCGAAGGCGGCGGTAGATATTTTTCAATGGTATCCCCATCCCTACTTGAGGTGTTTGTGGAGAGCACTTTTGAGTGGGTACGCCATCCGTAGGATGAGACGTTAAACTGTGGACCCATTGACGCCTTTCGTTAAGAGTAGTTTGATGTTAATGATTCTCTCCACCCTTCATCTTTTCCTGTCCATCCCTAATGGCGCAAATTACCTCAGCTGACGGTCGCCTCCCCTAAAACTACTGCTATTAACTACCTACCTAGTTTATGGCCATAAGTTACGTAATGTTTACCTACTTAACTTCTAGAAAAATCAAAAAAGAAAACCAAACCAAATCTACTGCTACTTGATGCCCTTTCTCGAGATCCACTTGATGCAAACAACAGTGACTTTAAAATGTCCACTGTGTAGCTTGAATGAAGCAAATAAAATTATTTATTTCATAAATCATTCCATTTATAAATAAACGCTGTAAAAGAAAGAGTGAAGGTATTGAATACGATTATTCTTCTGAAATGCATACAACTGAAGTTTTTAGTACATTAGTATATTTAGTACGCTGCGAGCAACTGCTAGGGTGTGTGGCAGAGGGTGAATACACACCAGACTAATTTTTACCCAAATACCCAATCCGATGCTTTACCCAATCTGATGCTTTTCCTGTCGTTCCTGCGTGATTTGTTCTCTCTCTCCCCGCTTCCTCATATCCCTTTCACGGTCGGACAATGTTATCCTGATCCCTTATCGTTCCTGGGAAAAATGACATCTAAAATCTATTCTACATTTAATTTCTCAAATTTTATTAACATAATAATAATTAATCTCGCCTACCATAGTAGGATAGGGCTAATAACTCATTCTCAGCATCATTGCTAAAGAGACATCCTTCCAGTTTATGCAAGATATTTAATCTGTAATTTAACCTTGGCTCCATGAGTGATTCCCAGCCTAGTTCCTCTAATAATTTTGATAGGCTACCCAGTTTATCATAACACTGCTTAATAAATCTAGCACCTCCAAGTTCTCGAATTAGGTAGAAATTCGGTTCATCCATAAATTATATGATGTTGCACAGATTCTACCAAAGAAGAAATGAATTTCACATATTGATGGCATAGGCATGTAGCGGCATTTCGTTTACTAATTTTCGTGAACTTCTCGAAAGTCTTCTACATACCCACCCGGAGAGGACATCCAAAACGCCACCACCACACCAGACAAAGACATCAAATGCAGTTAATTAACTTCGAAGGAGGCATGAATCTGGTCACTCCTCTGACAAACACAAAGGGTTGATACGTCGACCGCAAGAAAGGGAATAAAATGGAGCAATCAACTGGAGTGGAACGTTTCATTAAGGAGAGTACCACGGTTTTCGGTGGGGTGATTCACGAAATGAAGCGAAAATTGGGCTTTCGATTTTGATGATTGGGTAAAACTGAACTAACTCCTTCCCCTTTGAGTTTTTACTTTTGAGATAGGTATGTGCTTAATCCACATTACGAAAGGAAAAATATGAGATGAATGTAGTATTTAGGCAAAGTTATTAAAAATATTGGAAAGAAAAAAAGGTACTGATATTAATGATTGAGTTCCTTTAACAATGGAGCATGCATGCATGTCATTCTTCCTAAGTCTCCCCATTTCATAAGCCGTGTAGGAGCAAGTGGCTATATACTGCGGTGAGTAATCCTGGACCAGTGATTAATTCGAAGCTAACGATAAATGTTTACTTGATAGTTATTTCAGGGACACTTAAATTTGCTAATTGAAACCTTGAAATGGATATTTTGGGTAAAGTTTGCATGAATGTCAGGTAAAAGTAAGCGCGACTCTAATTAACTACGGCACATGTTTCATTAGGGGAAACGTTAGCAAATTAAATAAAATAATACATATTTTAAAGCAGTGTCTCGCTTTTAAAATTTCTTTTTGGTGTCGGGAGTCTGCTCTAGCATTCCTCGCCTTTCGTTCGGACCTTGAAACACATTATCGGAAAAACATTTCATAATGAAAAAGCAAGTGAGTTCGAGAAAATAATCATGATCATTGACAAGTTGTCAGGATAAAAGTTCTTTGGTACATAGAGCAAGTGCGAGAATCTTCCAGAATATACACCAGCGCTGCGATAGCTTGGCAAGTGGAAGCAATCCGGCGATGTCAACAGCTGTTTGGCTAACCATAAGGTGGTCATGACAACGGTATCGCAGCTGCGGTATACGACGGAATATCATTCCAAAGCACGTTATTCTAAAGCACTAACCTCCGGCCCCTTATCAACAGATATTTTCAAAAGTTCGATATTTTTTCAAACTGGCAAAAACTTCTCGAAGCACAAAATAGAGAGGACAATTTTCTTATTAATTATTTGTACTTCAATTCAGAGATAGGTTGCATTCCTACCGTTTTACTTGCGACCTGATTGCTCATATCTGGTCAAATAATGGCTGTAATACCCAAGAAGAGAATTCAGGAATGCGAGAATTGAGGATATCCAATATACTCGGGCCTTCATCAGGAGGTCCGAGTATATTGGATATCCTTAAATTTGTTCTTCCATCATGCACTAAGAAATCCATGCCTCTCATCCATCTGATTTTCTTCCAGTTTAGTGTTCTGCACGATGTTTTCTTTTTCAAATCTTCTGAATTATTACCATTCTTCCTTTTATAAATCAATTTAATTAAGATTCGTCCTCTTTAAAAGATTTTCAAATAACTATTCTTCTCTGGCCTGCTTTTTCAAAGACATATTGTTCCACATTGCGTGCAAAACCTTTCCTCTCCTTCCGACTGGGGCTACTATAAACAAATTAGTTGCCTCTCCATCATAAATGTCTACTTCCAAGTATTCTGCTATTCATGTCCGTCGTGCTTTCCCATTCAATGCCACTACCAACAAATGGAATGGTAATACTCGCACTTGTTTTGATTACTCTCTTCGCATAGCTGCTTTCCCCTTCCTTTCCTCCACAGGCTAGTGTTTTCCTTTTCTTCATATTGATTTTCTTGGCATAGCCTTGAAGTACCCGATCCATTGCGTTCAAGGATGCTAACAAGTCTTCTCAGTTCACTGCTATAGCTGTGGTGCCATCTGCGTATCATATATAGAGGTATCGTCCCTGATCACCACTATTCCTTTGATTGTCACACCCTAAGCATATTTTACAGAATCTTTAAAGTTTTGCTGAACATGTTGGTACGACGTAGAATTGATTCCTAGCTCCTTTATTCACTCTTGTTTCTATATATCATTCTAATTTTCATTTCTTCATTCATTTTTTCATTCATAATTATCATTCATTTACATCTTTATGGCAAATTTTTCAAGATTTTGCTCATAAATTACTTTAGCTTTCCTGTGAGATCTATACCTATACGCAACTCTTTAATTAATACATTAGAAATCGTAGAAATATGTAGTCCAGACTCAATCACATACATGAATTTTACTTGAAAGATCAAGTTATTAAAACTTGAGTAACTAATAGTAACAAATCAAGCATTCTTCCTCTTAAATTTTTATACTAATTATTGGAACCCCATTAATGTTCATTTTAACTCAAGAAAGATTAAACTGAAAAGTTTGCCGAGCAATATATTAACCCAATACTCTTCACCATGCTTGTCATGACACTGGGATCAAAAGGAAACCTTTCTATTGTCCTATAGATACAATCGAGTACTTTCTTCATTCTTAAACATGGTGTGGTTTATATTTAGACTTAACAGTATGCTATTTATTTATAGGAATTATATATTCCTTACATTTATTCTATATTCCTTATACTAACAGAATGTGTATTCGAACATTACAATCGCTCATAAATTTTACCCTTGCTCCAACTTTGGAGTACAGGTGTACTAGGATGTGAATACTAAAGTAATATAAAACTTGATGGAAAAAGTGATACTTTCCTTTAAAAATAGAAAATAGTTTTTTGTCCCATAATTTTACATATGTATACACAAACATATACAAGAATATATATATATATATATATATATATATATATATATATATATATATATATATATATATATGATTTCTTCGAAGTAACACGGAAGTGTTGAATAAAAAACTTGGACAGTAACACACAGCACGAGAACACATAAAAAGAACACTCACAATAATATCTTGATAATTTCGACGGACTCGAGAAGAGAAGAAGGTTGGACGAAACGTTGTGATTTTTGAGGGACTGGATTGGGGACTGGGACTGGAATTTAAGGGACTGGATGCCAGGGAAGTAGGTGGTGCATATTGAGAGAGGGTGGGAGTCTGTGGTTGAGGGAGGATTGGGGGTGTAGGATTGTTTTAGGATTTTTTTGTGAAGGAGAGAATCTGGGTATCCCCGTTGGAGGAGGGAATGGTGAAGGTTGTGAAGGTATTTGTTGAGGGATTCGGGATGGTTGCAAATGCGGTGCCCGCGGATAGAGAGGGAGTAAGGGAGGGAGCGTTTCGTCCAACCTTCTTCCTAAATGCCCTTCTGTTACCTTCAAACGGCCCGCCAACCTATCAGATCTCCTCAAATCCACCAAGCCTCTTTCCAAATCCCCTCCCACCCCCAGAATCACACCCACTCCGTGCTTGCGAGCAAGATGCAAAACTTGTCCTATTTTCACCGCTCCACCCCTCTCCATCCCACCTTTTAACTCTCTCCCGCCCTTCCCCCACTCCTCATGCACATCTCAGAATGTAATCTATCTTCTGACTTGCAAACTCTGCCCGGCATTTTATATAGGCCAGTGCTCTACACCCCTGAACCTCAGGGTGAACAATCATCGCGCCTCATGTAATCCCTCCTCCCCGTCCGCGGGTCTTCCCATCCCAAAACATGCCTCCCACCACAACACCCCCTTCAACCACTGTTACAATGTTTCCGTGCTAGCAGCCCTTCCCCCAGCCGATAACCCTATAAAATTAAAAACAATGGAATTGGCATTTATATGGCTGTGTAAAGCCTATCAATATCCGGGTCTCAATGTCGTTCACTAAATGGGGGGAGGGGCTGAGATGGATGGAGGTGGATTTGTTTCTTGCGAGGTGGTGGGACAATTTATTCATCCGCATACATTTTGTCATCCTTGTCCTGTGTTTTGACTTGTCAAGCCCTTATGATGACTTGGTGAGTTGATGCCTTGGTCATGGGTGTTGTGGGATCTGCGGATGAATTGTTAGTTTTCTGTGTCGCTTGTTACTATTTCCGCATCCTCCTTATTCCATCTCCGCTCCCCTCTGGCTTCCCTTTTCCCCCTCCATAACCTCCTCCTTCACCCCTCTCCCACCACCTGTTCCCCGCTCCGCTTTCTCCCCCTCCATATACCCCTCCTTCACCCCTCCCCCACCTGTTTTTTCCCCTCTCCCTCATCCCATACTCTCTCTGCACCGCGTACCCTTTTCCTTAGTCATATCTTATCTTCCGAAGAAGACGGAGCTCGAGTCCGTCGAAATTATCAAGATATTTTTGTGAGTGTTCTTTTTATGTGTTCTCGTGCTGTGTGTTACTGTCCAAGTTATATATATATATATATATATATATATATATATATATATATATATATAATTATTAGGCAATCTAACGCTTAAGGTAGGTTTTTGGAAGGACACAACTTTCAAATAAACATTTTGTAACTCCAAACAAAACCCAATCCAGCAACCTAATCTACATCAAGTCCCTCTTCATCTCTGTGTACTTCTTTCCTCCCTTCATCCCGTCCAACATCCCTATCCTGTTCCTGCCCTTTCCTCGCTTGCCCAACATTCTCCCCTCTATTACCTTCTTCAACATTCCACTACCGCTCAATACGCCATTCATCCATTTTTACTGCCTCCATAGGATTTCTCCCAACAAACCCCTCTCCTCACCCACCATCTCCAGTACTTCCTCATTTGTTTTCCTTTCGGTCCATTTCACCTTCTCCATTCTTCTCCACACCCACATTTCAAAAGCCTCCAATCTACGTCTATCCTCCTGCTTCAGCGACCACGTTTCCGCGCCGTACATACGTGTAGCTACGCTTCATATCAGAGTTTTTACGAGTCTTTTCTTAACCTCCCTAATCAACGTCCCGTCATCAACTCCCTCCTCCTTGAGAAAGCCTCCTGGCCTAGTGCAATTCTTCTCCTTACGCCCCTACCACTTTGACGTATTGGTCCAAAACACTTACGGGATACGTAAACTGTTCTACCTGCTGTACTTTTTCCCCTCCTACTTTAATGTTTAGCTTAGTCTTTTTCTTCCTGGAAAATCGCATAACCTTTGTTCAATTAATATTGATTCTCACCCCATATCTATCGCACTGAACCTCCAATTTACTCAGCAATGCTTGCAACCCCTTGGCTGAATGAGAAACTAATGCTTGGTTATCAGCAACCCTAACCGATTTTACGAATTCCCCTTCGACTTTCATTCCTACCTCCAGTTCTTCCCATGCCTCTTTAATCATTTCCTCCACGTATACGTTGAACAGCACCGGTGACAATGGGCAACCCTGCCTTACCCCTCTTCCTAACACTGCCCATCCGGACTCTCCGTTCCCCACTCGCACCTGAGAAGTCTGAGACATGTACAGGTTGACGATCAGTCTCCTGTCCCTCCAATCCATTCCTAGTTTCTGCAATACACGTATTAGTTTTTCCCAATTCACTCTATCAAACGCTTTTTCGAAATCTAAAAAACAGGAAAATACGTCCTAATTGCATTCTATATTCCTCTCGATTAGTGATATCATTACTGCAATGGCATCATGCGTACCTCTCCCCTTCCTAAACCCAAACTGATCATCCCCGAAGTAATTATTTGCTTTACTCTCTATCCTTTTGTTGATGATCCTGAGAATAACTATAGCTGCGTGGGATATCAAACTTATGGTGTTGTAATCCTCACATGATGTAGCCTTTACCTTTTTCGGAATAGGAACTAACACTGATCTTACAAAATCTTCCGGCCAGATTGTGTGTATTTATACATATATATATATATATTAGCGGGTCGCGGTGGTCTAGTGGGTAGAGCGTTGGACTACTGCTCGCTTCGCAGTAAAGGAGTGAAGCAGGTTCGCTTCCCGGGCAAGGCACTCTGGGCACCTAAAGCTCCACCCAAGATTTTTGTTGATAGTTGATTTTTCGGGTACCAGATCTTCCTGGGAAACCATAACTGGCACAGGGAAAGGAACTGGCCCCCCTACCCTGATGTGTGAATATTCACACGCCGTCGGGCTTGGTACACTAAACCTTCGGGTTGATTACTGTGTTTATGGTTTTTTTAAATATATTGTATATATATATATATATATATATACTTTTTTATATTTTATGCATAAATATGTGTGTGTGTGTGTGTATATGACGTGTGCATGTGGTCCCGATTTCAGACGGTTAAGTGTGCGCATGATCGCATATCGTATTGCTTGATAAGATGACGGTGTGTACCATTATCACTGAAAATATGGCAATGCGAAAGATCTACGCTAAACCTACTCCGAAGGTCTTGACGGCCACCGAGAGCAGAGTCGAGTTAGTGTCTGCTTGCGAAGACCTTCTGCAACGACATCGCGACGATTCCCCAACCCCATTAGTCCCGACTTGGCACCAGCAGACAATTTCATATTCCCTAAAGTGAATTACTCCCTCAAAGGACACCACCATGGGACCCTAAGTGCCGTGAAAGAACCTTGAACACGTACGGGACCTTCCGCAATCCGTCTACCACGGATCGGAGTAATGGAAAACCGCTGGCAAAAGTGTGTCGACGCTCAAGGAATGTACTTTGAACAGTTTTGAGGCATTGTATCAAAAACTGAAATAAACCCATTTTTCCAAAGTTTTTACACAATCCATGTATATATATATAGATACTGGGTAAACTCTACAATCACATACCATTATGACCACACCATAATCTACCTTAGGGTAGATTACTGTGTTGGTGATGGTAGAGTTCACCCAGTACAAAGCCCGACGGCTTGTCAAATTCACACAAGTTTCTTCCCTGTGCCGACTATAGTTTCTCCAGGTATATCTGGTACCCGAAAAATCACATAGCCTGGGTGGAGACCAGGGTGACCAGAGAGACTAGGAGGGGGGGGGGTGGAAGTGTTTTGGGTCAAAAGTAGCCTGGTGTGTAATCACCCCCTGCCATATAGTACACCCTAGCTTTGGCTTCCAGGGTACTATGTAATGTAATAAAATGCTTATGTGACAAATACTAGTCAGAACGAGATACAAAAACCAATGTACGTTCGGCAATGTTAGAACTACCCCGTCGCAGATATCACAACCTGGTGACTATGGACAACCAACTGCGATAGAAGGAAGATGAAGAAAGTGACACAGGAGCCCACATGGAACGCATAGCTGTCGGATGAAAAATAAGGATATTAACCGAAAAATATTAGAAATAAATGAGACAACCATAGACGTGCGATGGTAGGAAATCAAGAATATCCTAATCCAAGTAGCAAATGAACATTTCGTGAGTAAGGCGGTGAAAGGCGGCGGGATAACAGCTCAAATAAGAAAATACATACAGTTAAGAAGGAAATTCAATAATCTAATAGAAGAAAATAATGAAACTCTTTATAAAAAATTTATACAGAAACAAGTTATACGAGAGTGTAAGAAAGCCAAGGAAAAGTCGATAGAAAGCTGCTGCGAGGAAATCAATGTCAACATAAAAGAAGGGAAGAAGCTAAACTGCTCATAAACTGATGAAGAGATAATTCAGAGAAAGAAAAGCGAAATCCCACTAAGTGTAATGCTAATGAATACATACTAATAGAAGATGAATAGATTGCAAAAAGATGGAAAGATAACATTGAATAACTCTACCAAAGGCCCACCCCACAGGAGGGTGACTTAATTAAAGCAGTAATCTTGATAGAAGAAGACGAACAGAACCCGGAGATACTGAAAAGCGAATTCCGACATAGCTGTGAAAGATCTGAAGAACATCGAGGCACCGAAAAGTGACAAAATAAACGGATGAATAATCAAGACATTCAGGGTCAAAGCGAAGGGTATTTTTTTTTTGGAATAATCGAAGATAGGTACAAGAGTGAAAAACCAGGATTTCAAGAAGAGTGTGATGATTGAAATACCGAAAAAACCAAGAACAGATTAATTCAAATAAATCTGATATTCAAAGGTTTAGAGGAAGCCTTAAGATGTTTAAGGAAGCCTACGTGTATATCGTAAAATATAATTATCGTAAAATATTTTCAAAAGTTTAAGGAAGCCTACGTGTATATCGTCGAATGGAACAGATGCCCAACATATCATAAGCGCCTAGAACGGACTATAACGACAGATTAATAATCTCCTCCACAAGAAGCAGGGTGCATCTATGCAAATGAAAACTGAAGGAATACAAGGAAAAATAAACAACGTTCGTATGGAGCATGGCGCTCAACGGGTCATAGAAATGAAACCTAGGAAACCCCAGCGCAAAATAAAACCCTTTGAACCACGGTGCTCCAGGATGATGTCGAAGATTAAATGAAGAGACAAAATGAGAAACGGGGAATCATATAGAAGGAAAGAAAGACAAGAAAGAAAACCATGTGGAGAGCAGTCAATGGTAAAGAAAAACTCAATGGATTGGACACGGCTCGTGTCAGAGTGCATAGTTGAAAGCATAATATAAGGGGGAATTTAAAGGAAGATGTTTGTGCTCAGCCCGAGCTCCCCGCAGTCATCTGCCAACATTGCTCCCTTCAACAACCACTGTTCATCATATCTATATATCACCTCATCACGGATGAGGTGATATATAGGCTCTTATCTCCCTCCCCAGGGTTTAGGTGGTAGAAGAGACTCCATAGTCTTCATCTCTCCCCCAAATAAAGACGACTATCTATCTATCCCTTTCCGCTGAATTTTAAGTACCTGATAACCCTGTTCCCTATGAGTGATGCCTTAAATGCCCGATTAGGTACAGCTAATGATTCAGCTATCCTTAAAGTACCGAAAAGATAATAAGTGAACATAACTGAATTGATGAGATATACTTAAGGCAAATATATTTCCGTCATATTTTAAGATTACATACATTATTTAATTGAGGCTTTCTTTTTTATATATTGAATTAGAATCTTATATCATACTTTATGATACGAATTTAGCTTCTATATTTAACAAAAAGTATTATCCAATGAGAGGTAAACGAGGATTGTCCAGTAAAGAGTGATCATATATTTTTTATTCGCGTTATTTATTTCGGAGCAATATTACCGCATATTTAAATGATAATTCAATTCGCTTTGAACCTGTATATATATTGTTGGATTTTCATTGATTTGACTTCACTAATGTGCCATGTGCCGTTGCAAGTAGAAACATATTCAGTTCGCCTACAGCAACGATGGAAGTAACACACGATCAATACGCTGAATAGAAATACAGGTATACGCCGGCCCAAATTATCAACCGAGGCCCACACACAACGCTACAGGAAACTTATGGAAATTCTGTTCTTCCTCATAGCACACACAGCTACAAATTGGTTCAAATTTTTAATAATGGGAGGAAATCAATTTCAAAGGAATGTGGACCAAGAGCTCCAGCTACTGCTCTTACGGAAGTAATGATTAACACCAATCCTGCCGCTGTGAGAGAACATCGTCGAAATATGTTAAGAGAGATATCAAAAATGATGAAAATTTCTTTGAGTATCAGCCACACGTAGCTAACAGAAAAACTGCACAGGAGACATCTACATTTGCACAGCTACTCCGACATAAAACAAAAAGGTGTGTGGCAGTGGTTCAAGCCTCACGTAGAAAGGGTGAGGAATATGGATAAGGGAAGGAGTTAAAGAAGTGAAAGAAAGAGAAAAACATCCCCTTAAACCCATGAAAAGAACGTGCATGGTGGTGCACGAATATACAAATGGTAGCGGATAACTTAGTTTTAAACTTCTTAATTTCACCCACTACAGAAGCTCTCCGGTATACTATTTAATAGAAGGAAATAAAAATGATCATCAACCACTTATACGATTGACGGCCACCGTACTAAGACAGGCCATGTTGAACTGGAAAGCGAGAAGGGGAAGACTTTATTAACCTACGGCCACTTGAGGGCCACGCCCCCAACGCCGCATGTGGAAAATGTGGTACCCTGCTGCTGACAGCGGACGGGGTGAGGCATCACCTCCGCGAGGAGGGACGAAGAGTATAAGGGAGGAGCTTGCAAGTCCAACGAAAGACGGCTAGAGAATGTTTTAATTTGCACTAAGTTAGGTATGTAGTTATTGTATTTTAATCCTACTCGGTCATGCGGGAAGGTATTAGCCAACAAAGCACACGAGATCAGTGTAATTAATAGACATGCATACAAGTAAAATCATTTATTCCCTAAACGTTGGCGTACCAAGTGGCATTCTTGTTTCCTATAACCCTACATGAAATGAAACTCTGCAAATTCAGGCGTCCATTTCTCCAATTTTATATTCATAATCCAAAAGACAAATGTACAAGGTCTGAACCAAAAGGAAAGGGACTGAGTTATTAAAAAATATTTATTGCCAGAATTTATACATTCACTCCAAAGTCTTCGAAGTGGCACCCTTGTGCGTTCACACACCGCCACAAACGGGTTTTCCACGCCTCGTACGCCTTCTGCAAGGTGGCGCTCGGCATGCTGATATGCTCCCTTATCACGGCATGTTATAACGCTTCTATGTTCTACTCAATATCTACTCAATCACATGGTTGAGAAACTCTTGGCGGATCCGCGGGCGAGTTTCCTTTTGTTCGTCCGAGAGCACTCGCGGCACCAACTTCGCACACGCCTTTCTTATGCCAATGGTTTCGCTCACAAGTCGATGTACCTAACTTTTAGGGATACCTGGTTCATCAGAAACCATGCGAACACTCAATCTGCTATCCTTGTCCAACAAAGCCTTCACTCTTGCAAGATTTTCGTCATTTTTTGAGGTCGTGGTCCTGAGCGTTCGGTGTCATCAACATCTTCTTTACGCTCCCGAAACAACTTGTGACATTTAAAACCAGCCGATCTACTAATAGGATTATCACCATAAGCCAATGTCATGAGTCTTTTTCCCGGTTTTTCCCAGTTTCACGCAAACTTTGATGCCATAGCGCTGTTACAATAACAGGATCATGTCGTAGCGTAACGAGGCCACGTTATAGATGTTTCGCAAAAGAACGATCCTCACTCCGCAAATGTTGGGAGCCAACTGCCACCGACCGACAGCCTTCTCTGAGACTCCCCTCCCTCGAACCAGAGAAACCGCCGCCCGTCAATCCGGGACAAAAATAAGTTCTACTACCTTTCGGACAAACCTTGTAATTCTGAAATACGATTACAATAATTGACGAGAACTCGGTTCTGAAACAAGCGGCTCTAAATATATTTAATACGTCCAACCTATTTAAATCGTCTTTGTTCTAATTATTCCCAACCCAACTCTGAAGATTTCTGTGTCGCTTTTCGTGTAGTGGTAACCTTTTTGAACGAATTGTGCTGCCCTTCTCAATTTCGCGAATTAGGCCTTTTTCTATCCGACCTCATACACTACATTAATCTAAACAGGGCCTCATGAGAGCTAGGTGGCAACATTTTTTGACCTTATACTCCTTCCTGCCAATAATACATAAATATATAAATCACTGTTTCATTCGAAAACATCTTAATCTTACTATTCATTTCGTGGTTCAAATTGTTTACAAAGATAAGTAAAACGGGCCCGATTACATTTCCCTGGTGTACACCCGAGGTCATCCGCACGCTATTAGAAACAGCGCCATGAAGGGCAATTATCTGTTACTGTTCTGACAGAAAGTCTTTGACCCAATTTATTTATCTCTTATTTATGCCGGCGAGCTTTAATTAATCAATTAGTTCACCATGAAATTCCTTGGAAAATGCCTTTTGAAAATCCAAAAAATGGCATCTACTGACCTAACACTCTCACGATAAAAGTACTTCACGTGTGAATAAACTTAATTGAGTCTCGCATGAGCGGGCTTTTATGAATCCTTGATGATCGTTACTTAAGAAATAAATGAAGTTGATGTATCCCATTATCGCATTGACAATAATGTGTTCCAACATTCTGCGAAAAATCGAGGTTAGGAAAATGGGTCTGTGATAACTGGGATGGATCCCGTAACCACTTTTAAAAATAGGCGTTACCTGCGCAATTTTTAAATCCTCTTGGTCATAACATTCCGCGAGAGATTTTTAAAATATTACTTTGAGATACGGTGGGATATTAGAAGCTAATTGTTTTAACAGCACAGCCGGTATATTTTCTGGACCCAGGTATTTGTTGCGCTTAATTTCTTTCAGAGATTAAATGATTAAGGTACGAGAATCTCGTGACGCGATGTTGCGAAGGCTCCATGCTTCCGGGTTTCATCACGGGTGATGATACTTTGTTCATCCTCTGTTACATTTGCCATTATTTCGGAATGTTCGAATCTGGGAAATCCTCGGGGGCAAGAACGTTCGTGAAAACACTTTGGAAGAATTTATTAAAGGTAATAGCTTTTCTCTCGCTATCAGTGTCAATGTCATTCCACATTGTTTAATCATTCTACCCAGAAACTTCGTTATGATAAAAGTTTCGTGTACATATAATAACATATAAACATACCAGACACCCGTTAAAAATTTCAAACTCATGTGTATCCTCCAGTGTACCAAATTGATGACTTCCAGACATACGCTACTACTTGCAGCCTCATACTATTCATCGCGAATGTTTTCAAAAGACCTGATAAATTAATGACGAACCCATTTTTCTCTTCGTCAAAATTTACCAAATTTTTTCCCTCGGTGAACGACACGTTTACGAAACAAGGAAATTACGGCACTCATAACGCAGGCTGTTCCTTGGCGACCTTTGGACGTTATCTTATGAAAAATACAGACGTTGATATTCAGAGGATGCCATTGTTCTCAAGAAAGCGTGAGAATCTGCGAGAACGAAGGAGTAAAAAAAAAGTTCGTTTTCTGTGTGTTTGTGTGTCAGTGTGGAGAGCAAACTGTCCGCGACTTTCTTCGAGTGACTTTCTAAGAGGGCTTTCGTGAATCCTTTCGCTTCAGTAGTGGGGATTCTCCATACTCACAAGGTTGATGCTCGGAAGGAAATGGAGAGTTAAGAAAGCGGATCGAAAAACGACCCCGGTATGGGTTGTTGCCTCTTCTTAAGGGGACCAGTGAAGGAAAAAGGTGTGGAATGCCCCCGTACGGTGAGGGGGAGAGGGCTGCAATAGCTGCTGGTCAACTTAAGTAAAAGGATCTGACCGGGGAAATACCCGACTAGAAAAGTTGATCCTATCAGGCGATTATTTTGCAAAAGATGAATCTGAAGATACATTAGAAAATACATGAGTTGGGTCGAAAAAAACATTCGGGATTGTCATTATTAACGGAGAAATGCACTTCCTATGTGTTATTCAAGAAAACTCTAGAATATTAATTAAAAGGAAATATGATATATTGCTTTATATCCTTAACCATTGTTGGCACAGCTGTAATCTGAACGCCTGAATAGATCAACTCATTACCCAAGTAAAACGTTCTGGCTGTAAAAAATTTACTTTAATCCCTTATTTGACTTTTCATGTACCGTGACAAGCCATGCATAGTCTTGGGAAAGAAAGCACTGCGAAATCGTTCTTTTGACTTGCCCTAAGTTACCCCATGCCTCATTACCTCAGAGGTGGATTTAGCGCCCCACTTGCATGCACCTTTCAAAGTTTACATTGGGCGTATGAACTCAGAGCGTCGAGTTTGCTACGTTGCCTCACGAGATAAAGGCTTGAAGATGTACGTGAAACTCTTCAAAGGTGAGAAAATTAATCCTGTCGGTACAAGTCTTTCGGGTCTATCTTATGTTGTGTATTTTGTATGAAAAGTAAATCACCTATCGGCAATCTGAATATCAGGACTCTCTTCTCCCGATATAATTTAATGAAAACAAAATTCTCCATGCTTGGAAAGCGTATTTTATCAACGATAAATAACAACCGAAAATTGATAACTAAATAGCAACACCTTCAGCACTTGAAAAATTGAGTATGAAGGATCATCACTAATAGTTGGTTCTCCTTCATTTGATTAACATTATATTTTTAAGCGCTATTAGGAATACGCATGTTACAAGAATTGTTCGATTATATTTGAATCACCAAGAATACTGCGCAAAAAATATTGAGTACAAATTGAAAGACAGGTAGTGTCTTTTTCCAAATAGCTGCAGTGACGTCTACCAACTGACTAAGAACATATTTTCAGCTCAAGTCAAAAGTTGAACCTGGATTTTGTTCAGGTCCTATTTGTTAATTTACAAGGGTGTTCAATTAACAAACGTCTGCACCGTGTTTAATAACCGTGAAAAGTGAACTTTTAGCAAAGCAAGTTAAACACCATTTCAAAAACAATAAATTAAGGAATTATTTACAATGTTAAAAACGAGATAGCCGAGACCGTATACTTCAATGGCACTGAATTGTAAATGGGGAGGAAAAAGCTAAAACAAAGTTACATGTAAGGGGAAAATAGGGAACACACACTAGGTCACTTGGGTGTGTTTGGGAAACAGTAACCTAAATGACACACAAAAGACAAAATTAATAACGAAAAAAAGAAAATTAAAACAAACTTACAATCACTCGATCACTAGGGTGTGTTAAGGAATAACAGTCACTCTCGTGAATCGCATCCACACACACATTCAGGGTTTACAAGGATTCCTCCTATGCCAGGGACCCGTCAATCACACAAACTCACCAAAAAAACAAGGAAATAAATATCGGGTGTAGGTAATTGCCTAGAGAAAACCTGACACCAGTTGTTTCGCCTGTCAAGCAGGTCTCTTTAGAGAAGAAGTCCTTTCTGTTTTGTTTTGTTATTTCTGCGTGATTGACGGGTCCCTGGCATAAGAGGAATCCTTGCAAACCCTGAGTGTGGGTGAATGCGATTCACGAGAGTGACTGCTGTTCTTTAATTCACCCTAGTGATCGAGTGGTTATAATTTTGTTTTAATTTAATTTTTTTCATTGTTAATTTTGCCTTTTGTGTGTCATTGAGCAATACGTGGGTCACTGTTTCCCAAACACACCCAAGCGACCCAGTCTGTGTTCCCCATTTTTCCCCTTACTTGTAATTTTGTTTTAACTTTTTCCTCCCCAGTTAAAACCCAGTGCCAATTAAGTTTATGGTCTTGGCTATCTCGTTTTCATTGCTTCACGACCGCAGGTACATTCATTTTATATTTACATTCACAATTATTCCTATCTCAGAAATCTTTCCCACGGATGGAGGAAAATTTTGAGAAAGAAGATACGGAAAGTACTCAAATATCATTATGATACAATATATTTTAAGTTAAGAGAAAGATCTAATGTTACTGTTGTATATGAGGCTATTGTAAAAGTATAAGCAATTGTGGATACTTGTAAGCGCCTATTTAGCTAATTAGTTTTACAACTTGAAACAACATTAACCAAATTTGAACAAAAACTGCTGCATCGTCATAGAGCAAACGGATTTTTATGCAAATTAAATAGACATTTTGAATAAAATAAGGATAGAAACGCTTCGGATTGATCGCTAGATAGTTCATTGAAACCAATGAGATCAAATTGGTTAGAAAATATGTATAGAGACCAACTCTGCGTGATCAAATTCGAGGTGGTTAATGTTTACATGAAAAATCATTAATAATCCTGCAAATAATGCATGAGACCTTTCTCGAGCAATAGAATACAAAAATAATTACAAAATAATGAAACATATAGTATTTAAGCATTGTGTGAGTACTTTGAACATCTGGCTTACGTTGAATCTGAAGAGGCATTACGCAGGACAGTTATGCTTTTTGAACATCATAAGAGCTGGATGAAATACTTAAACAGATTCCTAGTTAGACATATATTTAAAATATTCTTCGATAGTGATAATCTAAGATTGCTAATCTAAGGGCTCAAAAGTCAAATGCTAATCAAGGGAGAGTCTCAAAAAGACGTGTATTTAAAAATCAACACCGTCGGGATATAATGGTCAAACCACGCGCAAAAATCATTAATTTACAATTTGCAGATCTTCACAAGACTTTTATCCATTACCCATTAGGTCACATTGTTCAACACAAAAAATTTTGAGTGGGATAAGGTAAATATTTTTTTTCCACACAAGGAAATAACGAGAATAATATATATGACAAGCAAGTGGAGTCATGCGTAAAATATATCCCGGAAAACGAGATCAAAACGAAATAGGCTCCAAAAGGTTATGAAAACGAATGCAGTTCATCTGAAACGAATTTTTGCGCCACATCTCTGAGACTCTTGACTGAAAACAATGGAGAATTTCGAGAGACACAGAGTTTTGGAAAAGGGAAGATGGCCAGAATTTGCAAATAATTCATTCGCGTGGCCAATGCAACTCAGAACTACATACTTGCTACTGTTTATATGTGTCTTTGTGTTTGTGTATGCATATTACGATGTAGCCAAATATAAATTAAGTACAAATTATATTCACAATGATATAAAATATATATAGAGATATGTGTGCATATATATATTTATACATAATATATATGCATACATAGGACAACTATAATATGAATACAGCTGGAACAGCATTATGTTTTTGTAGTTCGTGACAAATTGGTCAAAATATAAGTATTCTTGTTCGGAGGTTTATTATTGTTACCTATTTTCATTTAGAAATGATAGAAGATAAAATAGAGAATGGTGCGTAGAATGTTATTTTACTTCCCGTCCATATATTTCATTGCAATGATAATGCAAAGCATTTGAATGAAAATTTTTTTCCTTATCATTTAAGAAATGTTATTTTTTTATGTGCTATACCTTCTTAATTAGGTTCATGCGATTTCATAAAGTAAAATTGGTTGTCGGCGGAAGAAAATCTAGATGTTTATTACAAGAACATTATTGACACACAAAATGACACGACAATAAACGTTGTATAGCAGATAGCAGGCTAAATAAACCAATATTAATGTTATTCAATTAAACTAAAATAAGAATGGGTAGACCAAGAAGATCAGTTCAAGGTAAAGGCGAGTTTTCCTGGAACGTTTGATGAAAAATCGATAATTTTTGACACGATTTATAAAAATAATACCGATAAAAGCAACGGTGCTACGACGCAAAAACCAAGCAATAGTATGAATAATGACTAAACGAAAACATGAAAACATATTTTGTGAAACAGAGCATATAGGGTGCCTTAAATTATAGTAGTACAAATGCACATTTTCAAATAAATAGTGACAGAGGAATATGCATAATGTTAACAATACATTAATGCATACTCTAGTCATTCACTTTAGCCCTAGAAATACGACCACCACGGCTAAAAGCAATGTCACTGAAAACATTTTCCATTTATTGAAAGCATTCAATAAATCACTTTTAATGTTATGCTTTGAGACACTCTACGAATGAAGAGTTGTTATCTGTCACATTAATCACCGAACATAACTATGTACGGTAAATTCACACCCGAAGGAATGCGGGTATCCTTATCGTAAACTTCAATGTATTGATAGCACTCGAGGAGCAGCCGAAGAGGATTCGTACGCAGTTCCGCCCTTACGATTCGGTCGAATAATCGACCTGCGTCACTAAAGACTTGATGCTTGATGAGATATTGGGCGCGGATTGCGA
The DNA here is from genome assembly GCA_037158775.1 of Hetaerina titia. Classification (NCBI taxonomy): domain Eukaryota; kingdom Metazoa; phylum Arthropoda; class Insecta; order Odonata; family Calopterygidae; genus Hetaerina; species Hetaerina titia. The sequence goes on from CM073769.1 coordinate 31,795,293, forward strand.
GGATAAGCTACTTAGTGAGGACGATGAATGTAGAGAAAACGAACACACTTACCGGATGGAATGAAAAATGGAAGGAGATCTGCGTGGTTTTCTAACTGAAAACTTAGTTGCCACGAGAAGAAGAAGGAGTTGAGAAATCAGCCGACAGACGCACGATAGGACGATGCAGACGGCCGGTGTCTCGAGGGCCGAGTTCCCTCCCTTTGCGGTCTATCGCAGCACGCGACGAAGAGTGTCGTCGGACGGAGAGCTAGGGAATAGAGAGAGGAAGCGTGCTTCGCCCGTCGTGGAGGAGGAAATGTGTTCGTCTCTGACAGTGAGAGAGGGAGAGAGGGGGGGCATGGTGTGGATGGGGAGAGTGAACGGGGAGGGAACGGAATTGCGCGAGGGGGAGGCGGCGGGGAAGTGAGGGTCGTGATGCGGAGGGAGGTCGTCGTCGAAAGGGGAGCACGCAATGAGAGGGAGGGGGAGATATGGCTGGACATACCTAATGCGACGGGGGTAGAGAGAGCACGCTATCTAGCGAGGGGTAATGAAGGGAAGGAGCACGTAACGGAGCTGATAAAAACGAATGGCGAATAAAAATGGAAGGAGAGCTCCCAACAACAATCAAACCACCTAGCCGAAATACGACTGATGTCACACTTTAAGACTTTTCACGGTTGAGTGACAAAACGCTTCTGCAATAAGTTAGCCTGAAGCAGAAGAATGAGTACGAGTGCAACGCTAACCACTCTCGTTCATCTCTTTCATAATTAACCTGTGCCAGATTAGCAGGTGTAACAATATTTCTCCTTTAACGGATGCGCAAGATTTAGCTTAAACCAATATCTTGCTTGACACGATGCCTCAATCACTGAATACTATCGAAGGCGGGTGGAGGATCAATTTCTTCCGAGAAAGGGAAATGAGTGACTAGATGGGAATAGAGTTGGCGGTACGTGTGACAGGACAATATAAGTGAGGAATGTGGGAAAAACTTGAGCAGAAGGAGAGCGAAAGTCTGTTTCGAATGAATGCGTTTTTCCCAGTGCCAACTCATGGCGCGGTCTTTGTATGCGTTTGTGCTTTAGTGCGGGCCTCAATTTCCTCCTCGCAACACCCCACCTCACCCACTCCCCTTTTTTGATCTAATATACCCTCTCGCCATCGCAGTTTTCCCGGATTTTGGATCCCAATTGACAGCACATTACGATGGGAAGGTGGAGTGAATGTAGTGGGAGCGTGACGTTCGGATCGGGGGAGGACGGGCGTGTGAAATGAGGAAGACCGTGAGGTCAGGAAAGTGTGGGGGAGGAGTCAGAGAGAGGACAGGAATTGGATCGCCCGCATATCAAAGCCAGAGGTAACATCCTCCTTGGCAATATACAAGGTCGCCGAGGAGTCCCAAACAGACGTGCACTGCACGATTCCCAATACACTCTTGACTCAAATCAATTTTGTTCATGGATTCCATAATTTTTTCTTGAAAGCTCATGACAGCCCCAGGTTTTCAGTACGTTATATTTTTATTTATAGTTTAATCGCTACATAGAATCGTTTTAGAAAGACTTTAAACGTTGTTACAAACATATAATTTCAGATTGACTCAGAAAATAGAAAATATTAGCGATAAATAAAATGAATTCATCATGACAAATAAATGAAATTCTTACTCCAGCGAAATTCTTTCACTAAAAAGTATATTATATGTCACTTGCTTTACGAAATTCTGAAGATGATTAAGCTATAACCTTTGTAGTGCGAGCAGTAACGGACCTTGGCCTAAATTATGAAGATCACTAATGGGACAAGTCACCTGCCTACTAGCGGAACGACCAAGGTATTTATCAACAAAAGATACAAATATTGGTCAGCGTGTTGCAGTCATTTCCTTTCCTTCAACATGCATATCTGTTCAAAAATGTGTTGATACACGTAAATATCTTTAGATAGGACACATTAAGGTAATACCTTTACAACTCCTTCCTCAAACGCAAGAAATGTATACACTTAGTTTATGCATTGTTAATATTGTTAACAAAATGTGATAATTGGCTAAACATTTTATTACACTAGTTTCTAGCATCTAGTTTTGTTTCTATCACATGATGCGAACGGCACAGTTAAAAAAAAGTAAAAAACCCACGTAATGCTCTTTGAATACAGTATCTCACGTCCCTTCATATACAACTAACAAATATAAAGTCCCTCATCTTAGTAACGATGGGTGTGAACTAGTAGAAAATGAGCCAAAGGGCTCAACACTCAATAAGACCAATTGCGCGTACAGTTAATCGGAACTGAGGGTAGTTTCTTCCCTCTACCACATGAGGTCTCCCGCAAACTTATGGTGCTTCACAAAGCTCATTATATAGCTAGTGTTCTCCACAGGCATAGTACGAAGTTGGACCCTAAGAAAACTAAATAACAATTGATTAAAAATTACTAAGCTGGCCAAAAAAGTAATGGAATTACAAGTATTCAAGCTTGAAGTCTGAAGAAGCATTCAATGTTTTGCCGAATATTCAGAACATAAATAAGTTTATAAATTCGTGTACTCATATTTTCATTTTCACTTATTGCAATGATTTTATACTTTGAGAGCATTTTTCTTTTAAAATGCATTGAAAATTTGTTGCATGAGGTTTATTATAGCATTAATATTGTAGAAGCTTTTGTTTAGTTATACAAGCACATTAACCAAAATAATTTTTTCCACTTCAAACTTTATTATTTCGAATAACTGTCTCCTAAAAGTTCAAGCCAAGTGAGATGGAATGTCTCTAACGTCACCGAATAACAATGTATTTCACGCATTGAACGAGGGAGGGATGAGATGTTTTGTATCAATATTTGTTACGTTTCTTAGAGGAGATGACTGAAGTTTTAAAAAGGTTCAGTTGGTTAATTTTTCACAGAACAACACAAACTCTACGGTTTCTTTTTACCTCATAGTCACAAACACTACCTGTCGAAAATAATTTAATACCCACCCACCTTGTAATCTATAATATAATATATCTAATAGCCGTGTATTTCACACAATATCCCAGGGCCAAACTATTTACCTAGAGAAAGAATTGGTCAGGCAGGCGAGAGGGGGAAATTTTTTATGTTTCATTAAACTTTCCCTGGAAATATGAAAGTGGAGTGAATGGATCAGTCATGATCACTATGTTTCCATAGTTGAAACACTCATCGGGCTCCACGTGACGTGATTTTAGAAAAAGCCACTAATTCTGCGAAAGGACGTGCCTCAGAAAGTACTTGTACCTATTAAACACTTTTGATAATCCATTTTTAAGATGATTTTAAACGATCGACCAATCCCTAATAACCAAGGAATGCCTGCTTCAATAATTATGCTAGATCGGCAACCTTTTGAAGCATTAATCTATTTTCTCCACAGGAGTATGCGAAGCAGAAGGTCTGTCCCAAAGGGAGTAAGACGGAGTAGATTACAAAATATGTTATTGCCAGAATTGACACATTTATTCCAAAGTATTCGAAGTAGCACCCTTGTGCTTTCACACACCGCTGCCAGTGGGTTTTCCATGCCCCGTACGTTTTCTGGGAGGTGACGCCCGGAATGTTGCTAAGCTCCCTCGTCACGGCGTTGTAACGCTTCCACCGAACCGTGGTGACGACTATTTAGCACGGATTTGAGGCGGCAGAAGAGAAAGAAGTCTGGTGGGGCATTGTCCAAAAAATGTGGATCCTCATTCAAATGGCCGAGAAGAAAAATAAAAGTTTCTGGCGTAACTTGGTGGAATATCTTCATACTGACGGTTTTATAAATCAAACCACTTTACTTGATGAACCTGATGATGTTATGCTATAACGAAACCTGGGTCGTGAAAATTAAAAAAATTATGTGGAAAGGTAAAGTGGTTTGATTTATAAAAACGTCAGTATGGTCGAGAAGCTCTTTTCAGATCCGCGTGCGAGTTTCCTTTTGTTCGTCCGAAAGCACTCGCGGTACCAACTTCGCACACGCCTTTCTTATGCCCATGTTTTCGCTCACAAGTCAATGTACATAACTTTTAGGGATGCCAAGTTCATCATAAATCATGCGAACACTCAATCTGCCATCCTTGTCCAACAAAGCCTTCACTCTTGCAAGATTTTGGTCATTTTTTGAGATCGAAGGGCGTCCTGAAAGTTCGGCGTTTTCAACATCTTCTTTACCCTCCCGAAACGACAAGTGCCACTCGAAAACACCCGATCCACTCATGGCGTTATCACCATAAGCTGCCTTGCACATTTAATAAGTCTTTTTCCCAGTTTTGCCAAGTTTCACGCAAACTTTGATACCATAGCGCTGTTACAATAACAGGTTCATGACGTAGCGTAACGAGGTCACGTTATAGATGTTTCGCAAACGAACGAACCTCACTCCGCAAATGTTGGAAGCCAACTGCCACCGGCCTCCAGCCCTTTCTGGGACTCCCCTCCCTCGAACCAGAGAAACCGACACACGTCAGTTCGTCTCTCTGGGACAAAATAAGTCATACTACTTTTGGGACAGTGCAAGATATCCTAATCGATAGATAAATAACTTTAGGTAATTCTACTTTAAAAGTATTTGAATACATTAGCCTTTAAAAACTTTGATTTATTTTTTTAGATCCTTCAGGACAAAATACCAATGTTTAACACTATAAGGTTTATGAACGCACCTACTCCTTCATTTGTAAAATTCAAACCGACCGAATAATGCTTTACAGCATCAACACCGTGTCTGATAACTAAACTGCTACATGAATACTAAACATGTACCTAATGTAATTCAAAATCTGTGCCCGGTTGATTTAAAGACGGCTTTGAAAAGACCACGGTCGACTCTATCGTGAAACAAGGGAAAATTTTCCCAGACGACTTTAATTAGATGAAATAAAAATTTGAAAAAAAATGCGGTACGTGCTAAAGAAATATGTTCTCTAAAATAAATATAGTAGGTGCTAGGTCCTGTCCTTATGGTAACTTAAAAGTTCTACCAGACTTGGGAATAAAACACCTTATGCTTTTTTCCATGCATGATGGCGACATACATCCCAGCTATTATCTCTACATGATTAGGCTATATACGAGACTCGTACATAGGTTTGCCACGTGGCCAAATTATGATGGGTTTACATGACAATATTAAATACAATTTTTGAAAACGCTATTTCGGCAAGCAATAGATCCACCGGTTAGGAGTTATTGGCAGTGGATAATCGTAAATTATTATATCATAATTAGTATTTTTTATGCTGTCGATTACATATATTGGAGACTTGGAATGAATTTCTTCAAAGCATGGCTACTACAGAAATGCTTCAAAAGATAATTAAAACCGTATTCTGTGATGATTGAATTTATTATTGATTTCTCTTCCAAAACTAGCATAATTGGATATGAGGCAGAGGTCTGTATGTTTACCGGTTTCGAACTTGCGAAATGATAGACATTGGCAATATATGGGTCGGCGTGGTAGCCCAGGAGGTAGATCGTATGGCTATTAAGTAGGTCTCCAGCGATACCTTTGGAAACCCAGCTGAAAATTCAACTGGGTACGTTATTCTAAACTCTGAAATCCAAATGCTGACATGGGGAAACGAAACCCCTCCCCACTGCTCTTAGTGCTTAGATTGGGGTGAATAATACCCTCTTACTTCCAAAACCAGATTATGGAATGAACATTTTGGTTACGATTCAACAATTTCAGAGTGTAAACATCATTCAAGGCGAATGATTTTTACATTCATAAATTGTTCCATTGTAATGCGAATATTGCGGATGACTGCGTTAAAAACTACTGTCGCGGCATCTTCCGCAGTTTCTTGGAACATTCTGGTTGTTTTGCGCAATTATTTATAGATGCTTACATGAAGGTTTCATACAAATAAGAACAAAGACACAGTGTTGCTTCAAGAAAACATTTACGACTGATCTCATAGAAACTGGCGCTAATGCAAATTGAACGGATCATGATGTATATTACGAAAACAACACGGCTGAAAATAAGGTCTTGGAGAATAAATGAATACAATGAAAACTCGCATGTATTCTGTTTTCGCTTCATATTTGATGAAACCAAAAACTAAAATTTTAAAATCGATTTCATAAATTGAAAACAAATATTGAGTTTCAGTGCCACTTGCCTACGATCCACATATCAAGGACTCGGTCCCGAACATTGCGCGCAGTCGCAAAAATCGTTTGGTGGAATCCGTAGAAGGCTTGCAAAGCAAATGAAATAGTTGGAGCGCAGGCGCCAATTGAATATAAGTCAATACTGCGAAAACTTTCTGAGCCTCAATTCAATTGTCTCATTTAGATTTCACGTGAAAAAATTCGACGACTGATGTTCCGTATGCATGCAATGCCGTGTTACATTTCAAGAATTGTTATGCTCGGGACAGGCATTGCTTTCCTTATGCGAATAAATACTCGCTAACTTCAGCTTTCACAATCAGGAAAAACGCGCCAAATAGTGGTATTAATCTAGATTTCGTTCTCAAATTCGTGGTAGAAATTCTGAGGTATGGTAGAACTGAGCGTTGTGTACATCACCGTCACGATAAAAATCTCTTCACACGAGTGTTCACATTTGAAAATGGAATGAATTTGACACAAACCTCATTTCTCAATGAATAAAATAATTAACGATCGACAAGTACACTTTATTTTGAGGAATAATGGAAACACTATGTATTGGGATCAAAAAAATATCAACAGATATTTTTCGGTATTTCGGTAAAAAAAAATAATAATCCGTCACAATTTCCTTTTGAAATAGAATTCTAGGCGGTGATAGCTGATGGCATGAAACGACAAAAATTCGCAGGGGGAGCCAAGGATAGAGCAAAGATATTTGAATGTAGATAATCATTACATTCCAAAGGATCTATAATTCATTATTGAGTGTTCTTTTTCCAACTGCTTCTTAGGTTTCGGAAAATCAAGCAAAACTCCTGTGAATAAACCTCACGGGAATAGCCTCAAGGAATGGTCTGAATCCGTGACCAACCATACCTCAAGTTTTCTGAACCCACCCTATCCCAGCCTTATGGATACGTATGGATCTCTTAAATTAAATTCCGTACGAAGACGGAATGCTAGAGAATTCACCACGACCCCCTTTTTAAACACTTTCCAAGAGCATAATTTGGGCGTCTCCTCTCCCTCTCTTTGCTCCGTCCACCAACGTATTCGGCATTCCAGGGGTGGGATCCTCGATCGATCCTGCCTTCGTTGCGGAGGTCGAGGCAAGGTCGGGATGCAGAGCGAGGGATGGAGCTGGATTACGAGCAGGAGGAGGGTGGCGGCGGCGGCGAGAGGGGAGCTGCGACGGTGGTGAAAGAGGAAAGAACGAGCTTGCATGGGGGTGCTAGAGGAAGCCGGGGGGTTTAGCCTGGAAGGGAGATGGTTTTTAAAGAGAGGGGTTGAATGGGGTAGGAGAAGAACTTTCAACCCCTATTTAAAAATAAAACTAAAAAACCCACAGCCACTACGGATGCCACCGCACAGCTGAAGAGTGCTGGCCCGAAATCCTGTGAAGAGATAATGGAAAAGGGGAGTGAGGAAGAGTTGGCGGGCTGGGGCGAATGAGCGGAGAGGTAGAGCTGCACATGCGGGGAGGGAATGAAAAAAAGGGGGTCAGTGGGGCGAGTCGAGTGGTAGGGCGCGGGGGATGGGTCTGAAGGGCGGGGAGTTGGGAGAAGAGATGTGGAGGGGGCTGAGGGAAATGTGGTGGGCTTGACCGAAAGGGCGCGGGAGGAATCGTATACAGATAGGAAAATTGGAAGGGGAAAGAGTAGGAGACGAGACATCGTAGTGCGCCTGCGTGGGAGAGGGTGGGGGAAGGAGTTAGGGTGGGCGTCTGTACGAGACGGCACTGGATAACCTGTGCGCATACATCCCTGAGCTCGCGTATGCACGAGGAAACAAACACCCGCGTGCATGAAGGGATCCGTGCAACGGCCACGACCCCTTAATAATGCAGTGGTGGACATCTGGGCGCGGGAAGTCAGCAAAAACAAAGAAAAAATTCGTATCCGCCAGTTCCCATTTTCCACACTCCCTTTGTAAACCTAAACGTGATGGCCAGCCTTCCAAATAATCACTTTCCCACGCTGTCCTATTGCCCTGTCCACTGCTTCAAGCTTTCTCGACTCTTCGTTTCAACATAATTTCAATTTCTCCTCTCCTTTCACATTCCTTGACACTACAATCATATTTTATTTCTTGATTGACTTGAAATTTTTACGATATCAACAGGCAAACTGTAATTTTTTACTTAACTTCGAAAGGATAGTGGAAATATTTGAACCCATATTTGGCAAAAAATACTGGTAAGAGAATTAAAAAAATGAATTGTCAGTGCAGCCTTCAAAAATCTTGAATTGGCATAGAGATAGAACTAAATGGGTGGATATTCTGGTCCATCAGGCTACAACAATGAAGGAATAGCTCCGGCGAAAAATGAAAAACACACAAGGAAAAAAAAATGTCTTCTACATCAATGAATGGATACGGTTAATTAATAAAAGAACTTGGCTAGCGCCGTTGATGTGAATGGTGAGTTTTAAACCCTAGGCCGTCATCTCAAAGAGGTGTAAACTGTGGTAGGAGATGAACGAGGACCAAACTCAGACACGAATTAAAATTAAAAGAACAAATCCTAGATTGGCACTCATTACTTCTCTCAGGTGTGTGAAACACAATGAGCGTCATAAGCCTCAAAACATATTCAGGATTTCAATTGGAAGGGGAAACCCAAAGCAGTGACTTGTTGATGAGACTGAAATATTAATTGAAAAAAATAAGACATAAGTTATCACGTACACTCCCACTCGGTGACCCTCGTGAGCCTCAAACACGCTCAGGGATTACGGGGAGTCACTGCCAGTGACTTGCCGCCAAGAATAAAATAATTTAAACTAGAGTTATAATATGGAAATAGACGAAGATATCACGTCCTTCACCGATGCAAAACCAGAGCGGCACTCGTGGGTAATGAATCACAGAAAGACTTGGTCAAACAGATAGCTCTATCACACCGTAAAGAAGAGTAAATTGCCAAAGAACTTGACAAGGTTGGCCATAAACCGGAACCGTAAAAATCCTTAAAATTTCATAGAGCTTTAAAAATATATAAATAGACGGTTTTTAAAACATCTTAAATTTGCAAATGAGGATGTTTTTTACTTAGGATATTGTTTTATTTATTAAAAATGGTTCTCATCGAAAATCCACATATTGAAGCTCACTGAAGTAGGAAATTAAAGAAAAATACTCGGTGCATTAATTCAGGTATTTTGTACAATTAACGAAGTGATATCCTTTGAAAGAATTTTAGGATGATGAAACTTGCATTGTGAAAAAATAACTCGGTATACAATTCTTTGGTTACTTGTGCAGTTGAATTATTTGATTGCCCATGGTTTTCGTAGGTTTTGGACAGACTTAAGCCTGAACGCTACTGCATTTCTAAATCTTAAACCTGGTATCAATAAAAAAATGGAACCAGCTTGACAATAACTGCAAGTGTGTTCCTAAAAACTATAAAAAATAATACATTACTTAAAACATAAAATTAAGAAATATTCTATCATGAGAATAACTGGGAATGAAAACCATGCATTTTACGGCCTAAAGAGTAACAGTCAACCCAACTTCTCAAGAGATTACATACAGTAGCGCACCTTAGCAAATCAAAGCCAGTTGTCTGATCACTAATATCTTTCCTGTCCAAAGCATTGTTAAGGCTTGTTTATAATCTTATTTTTAATTTCATAGATATTCCTTAAGCAAGAACGAAGCGTTACGTTTCGCGTAGAATTATCGAATTTGCAGACGTGGTATTGGAGGACGTCAAATTGCCAAATTGGGTATTTCAGATACAATGTAAAGCCTTCCTTTCTGATCCGTTAGGTAAGCTGGCATGGCATGAAATATTTGCGACAAAGTGGAGGTAAAATGTACAATCACCGACCCAGTAGCTTCAGAGGAAAGAAAACGACTCATCTAAAAGGGAGCTTGGAGAGTTTAGAGCCCCGATTTTCGAAACGCATCAAATGTACTGAACCAACTATTAGTGTGAATGAGACCCGCGTGAGACAAGTGAGCTTACTGAAGTCAATATAAAATACTAATAAGTGTGCATGGTGATCGGGAGAGTGCGGTGGTAACGTACAGGCTTCCCACTGAGAGAACCCAGGTTCAAATCCTGCAGGCAACAAATATTTTTAGCGGCATCGCAATACCTACTTGCGGTGCTTTGTGAAGGGCACTTTGAGTGAGTACCTCGTCCATCGGATAGGACGTTAAACTGCGGACCCCTTGGCGCCTTTCGACAAGAATAAGCTAATGCCGACGTCGGGTTTCTCTCCACCCCTCGTGTGCGATTGTGATCATGCTCAAAACCTTACTTTCCAGATTACGTCAGTTCCTTTTTACCGCCTTGAAAAATGATATTACTACATATGACATACTCATAGGAATGTAAAAATAAATATCATAAAATTGTTAAAAAAAATTTCTTCCACCTTTATCCTCTTTAAAATTATTTTTACCATTCAGCGCTTTTTCGTTTCACTGCGTTTGAAAACGAAAAAAACCTTCGTGATTTATATACCATACTCTGTTTATGTTAATATTTATTAACGGAATCGAAAATTTCAAAAAACAGTATTAGATAAAGACTTACACAGCAAAGTAATTTCAACTAGCTGCATCACATGATAAGAGTATTACGATATTAGTACTAAGTATTAGTATTACCATATATGTTTTATGTTGGTGGTTAACTGCAGTGCTGTTGAACAATATTTTGATAGCGGAAACTTTTCTAATAAAAAATCAACTCTATGACAAAATACAGGCAATACGTCTTTGTTTAAAGTCTATCCTAATAATATTATTTTCATTTGTACTATTTTACAGCTACTGCAATTAAGGGGAATTAAAAATGATATATTGGGAGTTCAACAAAAATAAGCCTGATGCAATGAATACAACTCTTCAATCAAAACACTTCGTGCATAAATCTTCTTTTGCCAACATTTTCATATATTTTAAACGGTATATAAGCCCTGAAAATTTTCAAGAATCTCTGACGTCACATTTGGTATAAGCAGATTAGGAAAAATAGCTTCCACCGAAACATGAATGAAGAAAATAAATTTTTAATGTCCTTTTATATTTCGAAATACCGAATACGGTTTTACTTCTTTTAGATGAACAAATGAACAACTTCTCTACTGCAAGAAAATTAAAAATGAAGACGCGCATTCATTAAATGAGTTCACATTGACAATATTCTCGCTTTCAGCAAACTACTAACAAAAAAAATTAAATATAAATATTAAAAAGATGAATTACTTACATAGTGAATGGATCGAAGGCTACAGCATGTCTTTGTTCCAGCTGTTCCGGTGTGCTTTTCCTCTTTCCCATCAACCTCAATGGATCCGTGGGCACCTCATATCAAGCCCCTATTATTAAGGACAAATCTAGTTTGAGATCTACATACAATCCAACTTCCGAATAAAAATTAACTATCAATTTTTAACAGATTCAATCTTAAGACATATATATCGTCATTAATAATAGTCAATTTGTTCAAAATGTGTTCATGGTTTCTGCAAGGTATGGGGTGATGTTTATACAAATAGATATGTAAATATATAAACAATATAAATTATATATATACTCGTATAAGGAACGCGGTAATCCAGGGGTAGAGCGTTGATCTACTGACCGGATGGCGCGGGTTCGATTCCCGGTTGAAACTGGCAAGATTCTGGGCACACTCAGCTCACCCAAGCTCTATGATTTTTCGGGTACCAGATCACCCTGGGAAACCATAACCGGCAAAGGGAAATGAACTGGCTCTCCCACCCGGATGTGTGAAGTTCACACGCCGTCGGGCTTAGTACTGAGTGAATTCACTTGCCACCTATCAAACTGACCTTCGGGTTGATTACCGAGTTTATGGTTTACATATATGAATGCATATAAATATAATATACATATATATACTATTCATATATATATATATATATATATATATATAAAATAGATGACGCGGAAGCACTCACGAGAGCAATATAACTTTTGGACGGCACAATAAACACAGAATAAAACAGATAACACGTAAAAGAACACTCACATTGTAGATTATTTGAGCTTTCGGCCTACTCCGAGGCCTTCTTCAGGTCTTTTATATATATATAAATATATATAAACAAAAAATGGCGGGTATTCCATTTTCATTTCAACACTTCTAGGGTATGTTTTTGAATTTATCTGGTTAAAAACGAGGTTTGGTGGGAAGGCGGAAGGATGCCCATTCCAATAAAAAGTTTCCTGAACCGTGATTAAAACCAAGGACCTTTGGTTTTCTGGATCAATGCACAAACCACAAACCACGCTGCCTATGGAGAGAAAATTACCTCTGAAACCAGAGGAGGTTTATGGACACAATTATGTACCCAATTATGTGACCCAGAGGTGGCGTCCGAGAGCATATCCATCCGCTACATTTGAACGAACACATGAAGAGGATGGATGGCAGGGCAAGTAGGCCTGAGGTGAACACAAATAAACACTTTCTACTTCAATAAAATAAAAAATAAAGGATAAGTACAGTGCGTTCAAGGAATGAATAAGAAGAATAAAAAAAGAACCAAATTGGCCAATTACACATAATTGACCAAAAACCCGCCTGACGGAAAAATGTATTCACGACTGTATAGGAATAAGGGATAAGAATAATATGGTTTGAGGACAAAATAAGAGAAATATATTCACGAGTGTATAGGAATAAGGGATAGGAATAATATGGTTTGAGGACAAAATAAGAGAAATAAATATAATTATCTCTACTCAGAAATGTAATAGCTTCAAAAATAAGGAATAGTATCTACAAGAAATAATTTTTCTATAAAACTTCCTACTTGAATTCAATATGTTTATTATTGAGAAATATGGCCAAAAATCTGATTTTAGCAATAATTATTCACGTAATGTGATTATTTTTATAATATTTAGAAATACGAGTACATTATTAACTACTTTATTCCCGGATTCTCTGACACCGCACTTCGCCGTAACTCTAATTTTTCCAGTGCTAGCTTTCCTAGAACAGTGCTATGTTGAATACCGAAACACTTCAATTATTATATTTCATATATTTTTTATCTATGCAATGTCCAACAATTCTAAAGAGCTAAGAAATTAACCCATAATTTTTCAATGATCATTAACTTTGATATTCGTATTGAAAGGCCGAATTAAAATGAATGGTTTGGACGTTCTAAAAATTTTACAGAAATATTATATTTTTTCTCCAAGACGACTCTAAATCAGAATGAAACTGAATTATTTAGGAATTAAAATCTTCTCAGGATTTATCCACATGTACAGCTTAAACCCACGAAAATGAAACCAGACTCAGTTGACCCGGGGAAATAATTTTATATACACGCAGTAAGTAGAATGTTAGTCCCAATTTCCTGCATGGAAGTTCAGGAAATGGCGATAAAATGTTAAGTTGAAAATAAAAAAATTTCAGAAGTGGAAACGTAAAATTGATTTGGATTAAAAAACAAATAAAATGAATAAATTTAAAGGCCTTGGAGGTAATATAAAAGCTCCTTCTAATATATATGTGTGTGTGTGTATATATATACTATATACTAGTATATATATATTGCTCAAAACCGCCTTCCCCACCTTTCCTGTGTTGGTCTTTTATGTGTTTTCCTATCCCCTTTCCTTATATGTCTATTTCTATGTGCGAAAAATAATATTTGTTCGCCGTATGGCGGGATTCTCCAGTTTGAATATAATTATATATAATTCTAAATAATCTATTCGAGTTATGAGAGATAACATTCGTTTTTATACGAAAACCCTTGTATTCCGAATAAGAATTGACCATTTATTTATGTTATAAACCGTTTAGTAATTCATTACAAGGGCATATAGAATCACTGTTCTTTATTTTTTAGGTTACATGTAGAGAGATTTAGGATTTATTTGTCCAAAAAGAAAGGCGAAAATTAAATGTTATAATCATTTAGCCTCTCATGACAATTTCACATTTCCAAACAAGTAAATTTGAATTAATTTCATGACCGAAATAGATAGTAAGATATTTACGTATTGATTTTCTCAAAGAGAAGAATGGGAAAGTTTCTCTATGATAATAGATACAAGAAACCCAACGGTAGGTTTTGGAAGAAAAACTATGAAACGAATACGAGATTTTGGGCAAGGATAGACGCTTAGCGAACGCGGAGAGATGCAATATTACGTCCCTTTACCACAAACCTGGGAACTGTAATTTAAAAAATGATGCCGGCGGATTCCTGAAAAATAAACCATTGAAATAAGAGTGAGGCGTGGAAGGAAGGAGAACAAAATGGTGAGAAACGAAATGGGGCTATGTTATTTATTTTTCAAGAGCAGCGTTGCGAAAGGTCTTGTTCTCGCTCAGCAGAGTTTTGAAGTGTTAACAGCGATATGTCGGGAGAGTGAAGGTGGTATCATTAAGGTATGAGTGAGTGACGTAGGAAGCGAGGTTGGAAAATGGGATGAGGGAGAAAGAGTGATACCAGGAGAGATGAGGGAGTTGAAAGCGTGTATGCTTGAATGAACTCGATCCATGACAAATGAAGAAACTTAGCTAAAATTTCGAGTTTCCTTTACGTCGTTTTCCTATGATTTTTATTAACTCCATTAAATTAGATAAATGATACCAATGATTCAAGTTTTAAAGAATAAAAAGTAATCAACATAATTCTCTTTCGCCAAAGAATTTGAATTAGTGAACCGCATTTCCACTTACTTCACATCAGATTCTAGTCGCGATAATCGTATTTGAGGAAATTCACATTATTCACAAAGTAGTAGCTCACTCCCTCAGCAATTGATGTTGCCATACGACACATAACCGAGGATTCTCTTGAGGCAAGAATATTTTAATGGGGTTCCTTTGTTCGCTCGTGGAGTAAGCCAGAGCTGGGAGAGCTGCACAAATTTTCAACGCGCACGAAAAGAACCGTACGAATTTGAAAGTAGTTTCAAGGTGTACTACGTGCTGCTCTTTGCTGCCTTAAGTACTGTTCAGTTCAAATTCCGGATACGTGACTATAAAGATTCAAATAACATTTCTTATTTTTTATCAACCATTTTTTTGCCCCTGGCAGTAAAACATGCTTACTCGCTCCATCCATTCAACAAAGCAAAACACCGACGGTACCCTTTAAATTGCAAAGAATTTATTGTCTTTGTCATTCCTATAATAGTTTATTATTTTCAAAAATAGAGAGAATATAATACATTAATTATTTAGATATCAGGATTATTGTCATGAGAAACAATTAAACCGCACGAAGAAGATATTTAACTAGATAATAAAAATTGAAGTGACTTATGCATACCGATTCATTTTATGAGCTTCACTGAAATTCCGATAATGCCATTCCCAAAATTTCGATTTTCCCAAGTTTAATGAGGCTTAGTTATATTTTTTGGACGCAACCTATCATAAATTTTAACAACAAATTTAATCGATGATGATCTTACACGGGAGAGATACAAAATCGGAATTCAGCAACAGGAAATAAAGGAAAAAAGGAAATTCAACAGTGTTTTCATTCGTAATGGGGTAGATGTCTGGACTTGGTGACGCTAAACTAGTTTCCACGTGACAAGCAAATTTCACTGCCCCTAACTGGAGGTCTAATTATCACACTGAAACTGAATCAATAGCGGGCCATTTATTTCATCACGACTTCTCCAATGCGGGCGGAAATGTTACCGCTCATACTTGGGCGTAAAAATAATGCCATTTTACAGGAAATGGCAGTGAACAGACGATTATCAATCGCTGTGCGAGGACGGACCAATCGCACCTTGACACAGTTCAAAGCGGCCGTGAGGACGAAGTGCAAGGGAAGACTGAGACGCACACAAATCACCGGAGCACCTGGCGATGAGCCCCCGCTCGAAAAATGCTTGGACACGGTCAATCTGGAGCACCGGTGAATTTGAGTGACTCCATGAAAGCTGAACTCCACCCAAAACGGTTTTCAGCTACGCATGAAAGTTTTACTAACTCGGTGTTCCGTATTCGCTTTAGGTGCCAATGTGTCGGTAATCCTCAAGAAACGCGCAGTATTTTATAAAAACATATTATGTTAAAATGTAATTGAGAGCACCAAAGAACTGGAGGGTTATGAATAGATGATGTTCACTGTACAAATACAAATAAAGCCACGATACCTTTAATATCATAATAACCTAATACGACGCTGGTCACAAATTTCACCTTTATCAACAAAAAAACAATGGGGACAATACAAGCAAACTTTGAATTGACACCTTCAAATCACATACAGTGTCCAGGCCACATTCAAATAGTGTGTAATGACTCACTAAAATTAAGAGTAACCTAAAATTATTCTGATATGAGGTATTTTTGCAAATAATAGAATGAGCGTAAGCCCTACAAAAGAAAATACTCATAAACAAATGTGCCGGGGTAATTAATTCATAATTTGTATTTGATACCAATATTCAGCCGCGAAGTTTCTGAAAACCAGTACGTTTCTTGGTATGACGTAATTTACAAATGGTACTATATCAGTGGGTATTCTATGGTGACAACGTTGTTATACATTATAGAGATATATCGCATTTTAACTGATGATAGTTCGTTTACTCACTCAGACTACTAGCATTGACTTGTTTCTTGGCATCAGTCTAGGTTTTGTGCGGTGTTCACTGAAATAAATTTTCCTTATTGCTTATGGAGACACATCTACATAAGAAAAGGGCATACTTTTCCTCTAAAACCTAACATAGTTCAACTCAAGGATATCTAGCAATTAAATAAATTGTTTAATTTTTAAAAATTTCATAAATTAGTGTTTTCAATGGCAATGTTACTCTGCAATTGGGAACTTTTTCAAATAATGTTCCATTCTCCTTCCTACCTCCACGTCTTTCAAAAATCTTCAAACACATTACTCTTTCCCCTCATTTCCTTTCTCCCTCCTGTATTACCCCACCCTCCCATCTCCGACCTCCCTATCTCTATTCCCCCCTTAGGTGAGGTATTTCAATGCGCATTCTTATTTTTCACAAGTTTACCATTGCTTAGTACATTTTCTACCTTCTTTGCGATCCATTTCTAGATGAAATTGTGAATTGTTTTAAAAAAAACAAATTCGATTCGAAATCAATACATTTCTTTGCCAAAATTTGTTTATTTCGAATAATGATCTTGTAGCCAGACTGAAAGAGGTTCACACTCACAAGCACTGCACAGTTTTCGCTTGTCCTATGATTCCAAAAGTAGATGTACTTCGGGGACGTAGCACCCAGATACAGTACATAAACTGAACGTTAGGCTCCAACAAGAAGCAGTGGTGTAAAAACATAACTCTCCGTAATACGAGGATCAATTAAGCTTAATATTTTTCAGCAAACTTTATATTCCATTTAATGAGATTTCAAATGTGGACATAGGTTTGCGGGAACGAGTTGGTTAGCTATCGTTATATCAGCATATCACAGTGACAAAGGATTGGGCTTCATCGCCAAAAGTGGAAGAAGTTGATCGATGCACTCCTGTCTTGATACTCCACGTCGTAAGACGTACAAAATCATCGCAAGAAAGTGTTCAGGAGTTAACTCAATTTTTTCGCTGAGGCAAAATATCGAGTCACTGTAAACAACACAAGTTATGGTAAAACGACCAAATGTTCTGAAGAAAGTTAGCGTTAAAAGGAAGCACATAGCACATAGTGTTGTCAAGGCTCAAAATAAAAATAGCAACCCTAGTATTTTTTGTCTTGGCGTTACATAGCCTTTGGCGTCGTAATGATTTTCTAATATCCGTGTTTGACCATCTAGGTTCGGCATTGAGGCAAAATGGATTGATTGGTTGGAAAAATCAAAGAAGGAAAAATTGAAGGTAGGACCTCGCAAAGAAAACCAAGAGGCAATTGCATAGGACATATTAAGAAGGATGTAAACAACAAAAGCTTTCGGGGGTGAGGGAATTTAATCTGTATTGAGATAAATGTATGTCTGCAGAAAACCAGTCTAACGATTGAAATACTGATGATGAGATATTA
This sequence comes from Hetaerina titia, assembly GCA_037158775.1. Taxonomy (NCBI): domain Eukaryota; kingdom Metazoa; phylum Arthropoda; class Insecta; order Odonata; family Calopterygidae; genus Hetaerina; species Hetaerina titia. The sequence goes on from CM073769.1 coordinate 31,813,415, forward strand.
GCATTTTCGCCTCGAAGTTATTTGATTAATTTAATTATTAAAATAACAAGCTGCAAGCATAGCGAAAATAATGTGGACGTCACCTCAGATTAAAAGAGTTTGACCAGAGCTCTCGAAGTGAATGCTGCCAGACGTGGACCCATGCAATTTTACCACGCACACTTTGCAGCAGGATGCCAATAAAACAACTTCGATCGTCCAATTATTAAAAAGGACGCCAAAGCTGTTTCCCTATTTCCATCGGCCGTCTCCCCTTGGGAAGCGAATATATTGTCAGACACAATGGATCCCCAGGTGCACGTCACGCCGTCAGGGCTATTGATTGTTTGCCAAAGAGAAATTTATGGGGTTCACTACAGAAATTGATGAAAGGGTAAAACTATAGAAATCAAATTGACAGAAAAATCAATTGTTGAAGGGAAATTATAAGTGTTAGGTTTTCTTTTCTTAAAGAGGACGAACTACATACGAGTGTCCCAGTAAGTATGTGGTAAAAACGTGCGGAAGGTTATTATTGTTGGTAGTCCAATCGTCTGTTGGATTGAGGTTGGTCATAATCTGTAAATTCATCTTTAAAGTCAGCGATATTGCGTTAAAGAGCACTGAAAAAGATGTTTCATGAATATGTTCCTCCATCGTTAAAACTTATGTCTGATAATAAAAAATGATAATGATAACGGAAACATTTCTAGAGTCCACGGGAAAACCACGAGTATACACTTCTACATAAATAGTACATTGACTTTAATGAGCTGCGACAAAAACAGACTAAAAGTCTTTATATGACAATACGAAATGTGAGTATGATTGTTAATATTGGTACTCTACCATTTAACGTAGGTTTTGGATATGCACATACAGGGTCGCACCCAAAAGTGACAAAACTGATTTTCTCTGGCGCGAACGGAGCGGTGGAAGGGGGTCTGCCTGGAAGGGTAAGGTGGAGGGAGCTCTTAGCAACAGACCGACACCAACCTCAGTCGCCTGCGGGCTGTCGTTGAGTGAGGACACCGTTTTTAGTGAAGCAAGGTTTTTGTCCGCGTCGAAAAACAAAATGAATCTGAATTTAGAGCAACGTTATTCCGTGAAGTTCTGTGCGAAACTCGGGAAGACGGCAACTGAGACCCTCGATATGATCAAGCAGGCTTATGGGGACACTGCCTTAAGCCGTTCCACAGTGGCACAAGTTGTTTAAAGAAGGTAGGGAGCTCATTGAAGACGACCATCGCTCCGGACGGCCGTCGACGGCAAGAACCGACACGAATGTGGATAGAGTGAGGACACTACTGAGCACAGACCGACGCTTAACCAGTGAAGAAATTGCAGACTAGTTGGGTCTGTCCGCATCAAACGTCCAACGCATTATTTCACAGGATTTGGCCATGCGCAAGGTGTGCGCCAAGATGGTGCCGAAAATTCTGAGTGTCGACCAACAGCTCCTGGCCAAATACGGCGTTGCCACGTTGCCGCACCCGCCCTATTCTCCCGATCTGTCACCACCGGTTCTTTTTCTTCCCCCTGATGAAAAGACAGCTCAAGGGACGACGTTTTGACTCGATAAAGGCCGTTCAAGAGGTTCGACGAGGGTCATCAACGGCATCCCCAAAGAAAATTTCCAGCGAGCGTACGAGGAATGGAAGCAACGTTATACTAAGTGTGTAGCAGCTCAAGAAGCATACTTTGAAGATTATTAAGTCGATGTAAGTATATCGTCAATAAAATTCTAGCAAAAAATCAGTCCTACCAGTTTTGGGTGCGACCCTGTATAGACACGCCTACACATACATATTAACACACTAAATCACACATACAAGCAGCCAGGTTCATTTACACATATGTAAGACTTACTTCGTTACAAAGGGAGATTATCTTTAAGAAGTACTTATGCCTATTCTACATACAACCGAGCAACAATGACAAATACGATTATATGATGATGTCTGAAGATACTTTACATGCCTTTGACATTTATTGGTTCCGGAATAGCTTAAAATGGGTAAAAATAGACTAAATTAGAACTTGGTAAATCCCTTTTCAGAAACTACATCATCAGAAAAAAGCCATATAACAAGGATTCCCTTGGCAGCCATTAAGACATCTTATGGCTTATTTGATCACTAGCAGTATTTTTCTCTACATAATTCCCCAATTAATTTCTGATCCACCTATGCACATTCTCTCTAGTCAATTCTACCCAATCATCATTGAACTCAACCCTTTCCATTCAAATAGGTAACGTCCATGCCACCAATGTTCCTATTATTGAGATCATTCAACTTTCATACTCACTTCCACTTCCTAAATACGTATTACCTGTGTAAGAGAAAATTTTTGTAAAATTTTCCATCACAAACAGGAGAATAATTTTATCTATACATGACCACCGTCTTAAACTAGATTATTCCGGCCTTAATCGGTTACATTCCCCTGAAGGTTTTCTAACAAACACGAAAAGGAGCAAAGTAAACAGAACACACTTTGTTGTCCATAGCTTCTTTCCTTCCAAGACCTGGATGGACTTCGGTCAGGGGTTTTACTCCACCTCTCGCAATTGTGTACAAGACAAGGACTCTGGAACCAATTAAATATCCTTCTCCCTACCAAGACAGAGAAGCCGCATAGCACATAATACACAGCTATTATATTAGAGCATTTCTCTCTATCTATAGTGCTCCACCTGACCGGCCAAATTAGTGCACAGTTAAGCAGGCAATTAAACATCCAAGGGTGACTCTCACGAGGTCATTAGCCCATGAGGCCTTGTTGTAAGTCAACTCCTCATTCTTGACCACTTCATTGGGGTACCTCTCATATTCATTTGTCTTCTGGGTTTTTGCTTTCATATTACGAGACGGAGAATCAGTGTCGTAGTGATAAACTGCAGTCGTGATTTGGCAAGTGTCGTACTCTTCTTTGGATATATTGTATAAAATATATTTATCTGAATTATCTTCAAATGTCCCTGGCATGTACACGGAGATGATGGCATGTACACGGTAATAATGGTCACGTGATCATACTCAAAGGGCACATTCCCTTCGTTTACATCTATTATGTGATGTGTTGTGTATCTTGAATATGTAATTAATGGTTTTCCAAACACATGGAAGGGCGGTTTGCAATAGCTAGGAGTATAGTTTCTAAAGCTATTAGCACGATGATGGTTAGGAGGGAGGTTGGGGTGGGCCGGGGTAGGGCTTGAGGGGCTCTTGGTGGACCCGGTGTGCCCGGGGTGCAGAAACAACGCGTACCATGTACGCGTTGTTTCTGCAACGGTCCAGGCGTTCACCCTTCCAACTACTGACAACTTCAGCGCTAATAAGACATTGCACCGCTATTTTTCTTAGCCTCGTCTAATAAGATACGAATTGACACCGTAGGCTACATTAATTTTTTCTTCAATTCTGCATACGGTTTACCTCCCTTCGTTCCGTCCTACATGCTCATCCTTTTTCTCCACACCTCTCTCAACTAACGTTCTCCCCTTTGTAAGAGTCTTTAACATTCCAAGACCATCCATCTTTGTAACCTCCTTTGGATTACTTCCAAAAATCTCTCCTCCCCCACCATGGGCAAAACTTCTCCGCTGGTTTTCCTTTCCGTCCATGTTACCTTTCCCATCCTCCTCCACATTCACATCTCGAAAACCTTTAACTAACACCGATCATTTCGTTTCAAAGACCATTTTTTCGAGATGTATTAAACCATGCATCATATCAATGCGATAACAAGACTTTCCTTAGCATCATAATTCAACGTCCCTGTCACCAATTCCCTCCTCCTTGTGAAATCTTACCCTAACGCAATGATGCTTCTTATAGTATATCCCTGTTGCTATGACCGTTTTGGTCCAAAACCATTCCGAGATAGGTAAACTGTTTTAGTCCATCGACTCCTTCTTAAATATGTTTAAAAGAATGCTTTTTTCTTTATCGAAAACCGTACAACTTTGTTTTATTTAGATTTTTTCGCCCCATGCCTATCGCGCTGATTTTCCAATGCACTCTGAACTGTTTCCAACCCCTGGGCTGACTGACAAACTAAACCTTGATCATCCGCAAACCTGATTTTATAAATTCGCCATGCTTTCATTCCTAACTCCAGTTCATTCTATACCTCTTTAAATATTTCCTCCATATTTGCAATGAAAAGCACGGTTGATATGTGGAACTCCTCTCCGAGCCCTCTTCATATCACTGCCAATCCCGACTAGCCATCCTCCACTTGCATCTGAGCAGCCTAAGACGGGGTACATGTTGCGAATAAGGCCCCCATCCCTCCATACTACTCCTATCTTCTGCAATACATCGAGTCATTTGGCTCAATTTACTGCGTGGATGGTCTGAAAAGTTTCCGACTCAGGTAATTTCAGAAAAAAATGTCTTGTATCTTTGTTAGGTCGGAAACTTTTCAGACCACCCTTGTGTATCGAACGAGTTCTGGAAATATACGACATAAACAAATACAACCTGATATTATTATATGTTCCTCTCTATTAGTGACCTCATTGCTGTTATGGCATCATGCGTGTCTCTCCCCTTTCTGATCCCAAACTGATCAAACCCGAAGTAATCATTTGCCTTGGTCTCCATTCTCATATTATTGATGCACCTCTTTAGCTGCGGTCGAAATTAAAGTAATGGTTCTATAGTCCTCCCACCTATATATCCCTTTTTTTAAAGGGAACATACATTGATCTACCGAAATCATCCAACCAAGTTCCTCTCTCATAAATACTACGAACAAGTCCATCAAGAATCTTCCTTTCACATTTTCCGGAACCCTTATGCAATGCCGCGGAGTTGCTATCAATCCCCATCGTTTTTCTTTATTTAAATTTCCGTATTTCCGTTTCCATCTCGCAGTTAAGTGTGCCTGGCCTTAAGCTTTCACCATGTACGTCATATCCTCCTTTGTTTAAACCTCTTGCCCCAGGTAGGTGCGCTATGTATTCCTTCCATCTTTCTTGAATCTTACTAAGTTCAATTAATATTTTTCCAGCCGTATCTCTAATAGTTAATGTAAAAAATTTTAACAATTTTAACCGTGTATGAATTCAAGTTCAAACGTTCTTTTACTAAAACAAAGATATCTGTACAAGCCTTAGAAGAAGGTTACCAAGTCACGAGATTGGTAGGTGAAGCCAGGTAGCCTTACTCCGTAGCCGATTCTCCTATTTTTCCATTTTGTGTCGAATTTGTCAAAACTTACACTTTGAATCTATTAAGTGAAATAAATAGGAAAAGCGTCACTTTCAAATAATACCGTACAATCAACAGGTTCATTGAAGACATGTCAGTGAGCATATTAAAAAACGGCTAATCCAGAAATTTTGTGAATTTAAGAAATGTTTCCCAAAGATTGATGAATCAACAGACGACATAGCTGACGACAGTTGCATGTAAGCAACTGCCATAAACAAACAAGCAGCAAGCAAGTATGCAAGCTGATTGTAATTCTTTGATTTTCTAATTATAAAGGGTAGATAGAGTATCTTTCATTTTGCAAAGAGGTTCAGAAAAAGAGAACTTGGGAGGATATCTTAAAAGGGATCAATAATTAATTTTATATAAACAAAAATTCATTGAAGAGTTAGGGGAATTTATGTACTGATGGTGCGACTGGAATGATATGAAGGGTTAGAGATTTGGCGTTCTATGTTCCGTATTTAATCCTTAATGGTAAAATAATGCACTGTTTTGTTCAGATAGTATCTCTCAATTATAATCTTTATAATCCATTTGTCTTCAGAATTAAAGTTCACACTCAATGTCATTACAAAAAATTTTTATGTGTTCTCATGTAGACCAGCTCAATCGCGTGTTCCAATTTTATTGCGAGATGAAATGGGATCATAGGATTGACCTTGGTTGTTCCATAACGTGGTTCCTTGAGTTCCAAGAGGAAAAGTTCTTTTCAGAGTTCATTAGCTGAAAGAGGATTGTAAAATTTTCTTTTTACTAACTATCAGTACTCAGCTAAGTTGGAAGACAATCACTGGTTCCAAAAACTGACCAACTTAGCTGAATATATTAGAACATCTTAGTCAACTTTTTAAGGATTGCATGAGAATATATTAATGTTCACGTAAGAAATTAATTGATCTAAAAAGGAAATTCAAATTTGAAAAAGAGTGACGAAACATATTTAGTCGGTGTTATAGCGATCATTTGTGGCAAAAAATTTTGCACACATTGCAATCAATACATAAAATGTTTATCTTGTCATTAAATTGCTATTATTGGTATATTTTTGTATATTAATTCTTTTGTCTATGATAATTGTAGTTTTGTAATTTTGACGTCATAATTTTATAAAATAATTGTTCTAAATATTGAACCACAGTTTTACTCAGTGGGTCCATAGGTGCGATATAAACATTAAGCCAAATATCACTAACTGCCGATACATGGATTAGGTGTTTTCATTCTGTTTGTTTCGTTTATTTCGTGCTTATGACTGTACAATGAGCAGTCTTAATTGGAACGAATGTCAACTCGGAATGATAATGTATAAAATGCCAAACTATTTAAAATAATTCCTCTCACACCCAATTCCATTCGCTATGAATTATTTTCTTTGCATTATTTTCATATTTCAGTCCTTCATGTTGTCTAAAACTCCTATTTTCTTCCTTCTTCCCATTTACCCACGTTCGATCTTCAATTGACGAATTTATGTGATGTCCTATCACCCCCATAAGCTGCAACTTGAACGTGGTGGGAATTCCTATGACCCTTTGGGATGTGCTCGGCAGGGAGAAACAATGATTCATTCGATTACGTCCTCTCATATCAGATAGAAGAGCCCGTCTAGAGGAATAGCATGCAAGGTTGGATAAGATTATGTAGAACCCTGGTGGTCCACAGGAGAGGACTTCTCATTTTACTAGATTTCAACAAGGTGATCGACGGGGTAGGCTGGAATATTTATTGAAAGGTTAATGACAGGAGTAGACTTGAGCAATGACATTCTGATTCGAAAACTTAAAATGGCCTAAATAATCCAAATTATGGTAGCGGTTGAAGAACCTGGGTTGGTGGGTGGGTGCGTCGGGGTGGGGATTGTGACAGTGTTGTCGACATCACCTGTAGTTATTAAATTATACGCTGAAGAAGTTTTAATGAAATCATAGGAAGGAATGGAAATGGAAATGACAACACCCACGGAACTAAAGGAGTCAGTTACAGATGATCTTGATTTAGTGATTCAGACACATCTAGGAATGTGGTCATTTTTGAGCGCATGACAGGTTTAATTCAAAAGGTAAGTGGTACATATATGACCTAGGAAAACGATTGTAATGCAATACTATCTCAAGAAATAAGAGTCATATTTTATTGTAATTGGAGAAAATATCATAGAAGAATGGATGAATATTCGTGGGGTTTCTGAATTATATTTTTGAAATATAGCCATAGTAATTAGATTGATCGAGACTTTTTGTGGGGAATAGATCTGCTTGCTACGTACAAACACTTGGCTTTAAAAGCGGAGAATGAATGCAGACTGAAGAACTTTTCCATGGGTTCGGAGAAGAGTGGAAGAGAAGGCTCGATACAATGGTAAATAAACGAAAAAAAGGCTTTTTTTGGGTGGAGAAGAGAATCCATCCAGTGAATTAGAAAATAAACATGACAACAAATAGCGTCGAAGGTGATATGCTAAAAGATGGTACAGAAACGGAGAATACTTGGGTAAGGGAAAGGGACGAAGAGATATCTGCAATCGGTGTTTTTCTATTCTATTATATTTTATATTCTACAGGGTACTCTGGAAAACACCCCTAGGGTGTACAGGAGAGAGTGATTACACATCAGGCATTCAACAGCCAAAATTAAGTTTTTTTTATTTTCAATATATTTCGGTAAAATAATTAAAACAAGGTAGATCATGGCACCTCAAGGTATCTATTCATTAGGTTTCCATATAGGTACCAGAAAAAGAAAAGATTAAACGTCAAAGGTGTTTCTATATCTTTCAGAAGTGTCTTAAATATCGTGAAGTATCTCTTCGGTGTTGTTACAAACCTACCTCGATACGATATGTAGGTTATGTAATAATAGTTATTTGATGTATTAAAAAGTTTTTCGAAGAGGACTCCAATGGTTCTGCTGGTCTTCAATTACTAAGTAACAATGACTAGGAAGAAAATATATTTCTAATTGAAGGCTTACTTCCGCCATTTGTCTGACTCCCATCGAGGGGATCTAAGAATGATGAATGAAAACGACAGGTAAAGTATTGGTATTTATGGTCAGAGTAAGATATTAGATCACAGAGAAGAGCAACCTTTTAACGGAAAATGCCATGCAGTAAATTTCTAGAGGAACGGTAATGCTAAAAGGCATCATAATGTTGGTTCTTTAGCAATTCATGAAGTGATACGGTAGTCCTGGTTCATGGTGGGTTAAGTGAAAACGCAGGTGTTGTTACACTAAGCCTCGCTCTATCACGAGTATGACGAAAAGTATCTTCATCAGTAAAGAATAGGTTTTAATGATTCAAATTATTCGTTAGTACATCTAATGCTCTCTGAGACTGATGGCTACATGAATACTTTTCTCAGCTGAGTCATTAACTGCTAATATTGGTACAGGTACTGGTGTAGGCGGCGTTTCATGACTAATGAATAGCAACGCAGCTAATTTTTACTTTTCTAAAAGTACTGTACGCATAATAAATAATTAACAACAACCTAGTTTATCTTAATCATTTTTAACACTCGTGGAAGAGGAATTAGATTTCTATTGAGAGATAATAAATAAATATGAAAATAAATCGCAAATTCAGGAGGACGAGGCAATCGCTAGAGCTGGTGTGGGACCTAATCATTATGGCAAAAAGCAAATGATATCTCGTAATTCAATAAAAGTATCTCGCTAACTCATGGTAGTTCCGCTGGTAATGTAGTCATAAAATCAAGCCACAACGCAAATGTGTAGTGTAAATTCACGTGCACAAACGTATTTCTTTCCTCAACGGACGAAACTGAATGGGTAAGGTCGGGACTATTAATGTCCGCGGGTTTGCCGGTGTCCTGGGGCGCACACTGAATAGGGAGAACGATCGATGACGCCCACGGCGTCAACAAAAGCGGAAAGGTAAAAATGTGTAAATCAATCGACAGGGCGTCGATTTTCAGTTTCGGTGTGGACTCTTTTTCTAGAGTCGGAAAACATTGGAGGAAAAGAGAGGGATATGAAGGAAGCCCAAAAGGAAGGAGAAAAGAGATGGGTTCCGGCTTTTGAACTCTCATGACCTCTCCCTCGCCCCAACAACCGAAGGCCATTATCCCTTCCGTCCACCAGTCAACCCTTGCGCACCCCTCCTCTACGCCCCCTCATGTCGCTCTCCCCGGTTCCCTTCGCCCCTTCCCAGCATTTGGCCCACTTACTCACTGGTGACAGGGTTCGAACGCAAATCCCCATATTACAACCAGACGTGCCAGCCTTTCCCCGAACCCACCAACCAACGCCATTGTCATTTTCAGAGCCACTTCAGGCCGACCAACCCCGCTCCTCTCCTTGCCCTCGGCTGGCGATAAAGCGTCTCCTCCGAGGAGGGAGGCTATAATGTGTGCGAGAGCAAACAACGAGGCTCGGTCTGGGAAAATACCTTTATCTCAGTGAGGGGTGAAGCCATGCCGGGGAGTCTACTGAGGGAAGTGTCGGGGGAACAGGATATCCCGGGCAAAATCCACTCTTTCGCCTTCTCCGCCCATACGTATTTGTCTATGTGCATGTACGTCTACTTGATTCAAGGAAAGAGCTCCCGAGAATTTCTTTCTTTCCACTTTAATTACTCTTTCTCCCCAGTTAATCCTCTTCACAGAAAGTTCATTTCCATCCGACTTCCACTCGAGGACGGTTGTGTTCGTCGCTCGGAACGCGGATTCACTTAAAAGGATTTCATCCCGTCAAGCAATCATGATCATGATACTCACGTGTGTGCGTGTGGTAGTGATACATTTACATATATATATATATATATATATATATATATATATATATATATAAACTTGGAAAAGACGCTCTCCGGCGACGCACAAACACACAAACACTAACACAAAAAACACCACACACATAGAAACATAAAAGAAGGACACTTACATTGGATATTTACGTTTCGACGGCACGGCCGTCGTCATCAGATATCCAATGTAAGTGTCCTTCTTTTATGTTTCTATGTGTGTGGTGTTTTTTGTATATATATATATATATATATATACACACACCACTTTAATGAAAGTCTCACGGACGTGAATAATAATGAATATGAAATTACTAGTGCCAATTGTAAAAATATATATATATATATATATATATATATATATTTATACTACATACATACATATATATATATATATTGCCATGCATGGTACTACTACATACACACACCAACATATTGCCATGCATGAATGGCGTTTTTTATTTGAAGTTAACCCAATGAAAACTGTGTCTTTGCCACTGTAGATATTTCGGTGTGGTACCAATCTTAAAGGTGGTGCTACTTTATTTTCAGATGTAATAATTAATTTCTATTATATATAGCTCGAATATGTACATTGTGAAGTGGTTAGCGAAGATTCCACGAGATCTAAAGATAACCCCTAGAGTTTAGTGTTTTAATGGAGTTAAATAAATTAACCTCTCTGTCTTTCAATTTATTTCCTGCAGCCATAGTGTACATGGCGAGTCGACAGGTATTAATGCGGCTACTTTATCTCTGTACTTTTGATGGGATTGCAAATGAAGACATACCAACAGTGGTTTAATGCAGTGGATAGTAGGTTAACCATATACGAATCCAGCTACGAATTAAATCACACATGAAATTTCTGTGCAAAACCTATAACGTATATTGGCAAAACTAGACTGACGGCTCATGTAACTCAAGTAAAAAATGATAAAAATTTGCTGCAAATTTCGCAAACATGCAGAAATATTTTGAACTATGCGATAGATAGGTTTAAATTATTTTTCATTCCGGTGTATGGTCTAAATCATGCCTTGCTTGATATACTCTATAAGAAACTATGAATTTAGACTGTGTCTTTGATGTAAACAAAAAATACCGGGACCGTAAACTTGATCAAGTTTACAGTCCCGGTATTTTTTGTTTACATTGATTCACGACCGTAGCTACGTTCCTTGTATATTTAAATCGTGTCTTTGACGTTCTGCATCTTTCAAAACATGTAATTTTTTTTCCTTTCTAACTCCTCCAGTCCCTTTTACGAGTCCATCGTACTTCCAGGGAAAGGAGGTAACTCACACGATTCTCATGACAGCTGGCCTTATGCAATGCGCCCATGCCAAGAGGGATGGTCTCCCTGACCTATATTATGAAATATTTGGTATTATTAATTATTAAACTTTCTGAAAGTGGCTGGTTTCTTCAGTTCCTCGCTTGCTCTGAAACAAATACTTCAAATTAATTAATTTATTTGCAATTGCTCTAACTGGATTTAGCAACCAATAATGTGAAATCAACCTCACTTACCAATACCAGACGTTGAGATAGCCAAAAATCATACTGATAATTTTAGAAGTGATGGCAATGAACTTTGATAATCACATGTTAGTCATAATTTGCAAATATGTAATCCCCATAAGCATAATATTGGTTAAACTAAAACATAGACACTAACGGGATAACAATCAAAATTAATTTTTTGGGTACGGTTAACTTAACCATGTAATCTCAACATTTTACTGAAGGCGCAAATCATTCAGACAAGAACTAAATTTAATTAAGTCGCCATGAAAGCTGATTTTCCAGATACATGTATTTGAAAAACCGAAGTCGAACGACTTCATTTCCCTTGGTAGCACTAAGGCGAATCAATGGTCGTGGTAAAACGGACTCGTAAATTAACAAAAATATTTACTCTCTGTTATCTTCCTGCACCGGGCGAATGTGAGAAAACTTAGTGGATTACAAATCGTAGTCGTGAATATATAACGTTCTCTTCATTTGTTCTCTATCATATATGTGCAATAACAGAAGTCATAGATTCATTATTCTTGGGAGCAGCTCTCACTCGTCTTTTTTAAACCAACCGGCATTGAATTTAAAAAGGAATGGGACCAGGATTAATTGAAATAAATGTCCGTCTATATATTAATTCTTTTACTTAAGTGTAAAATTCTAGAGTCACCTCCAGCAACCATTATCACTTGGCAGAACAAGGTGAAAACAGTTTTCCGGGCATGAATTTAAGGTTCCGAATATGTAAGTAGAGCTGAAAAGTATCTGGATGCATACTATGAGTTTGATGGCCACTAACATTAATATTTGGGGTCCTTTACACTACATAACAATAGCTGGTATCCTCTCAACGATGTCAGAAGTATTCTATGTTAAGAATTACCGAATGCCAATATTATTATATTTTCACCAATCAATAAGCTACAATTTAAAAAAAAATTATATCGATGGACATCAGGGAAAACAATAAGATGCTCCTCTAAGGAAGGCAAGGGATTGATAGGGAATTATATGATAAGTCAATGGGATACAAGGCGGAATCAACAGAAAAGAGTCAGTTCTTAGTCGAGAGGGATAAAAGAAGTTCATAAAACAGCCCATTTGTGGAAATGTATTTAACTTATAATCCCAAGGTGTAATTCTGATGAAATTCTGCTTTTCTTAGCATCCCGCTGCGTCAGGCGGTACTCCGGCATCTCAAGAGACCATCTGAATATTTGGTCAAGCCTGATAAGTACGTATCCTAACAGCCGAATGAAATAAAATATGCCTGCGGAATAAAAAATATTAGCATCACGCGAGGCACGTACAAAGAAATAGGTAATCGACATCGACCGATTCCGCAATTCTTTTGCAAGTGCGTATCTTAGAATAGTCATCGTTCAACTATGGACACAAATAAATTTAGCTTAAGACCAAAACCTACTGCGCTGTTAAATGCAGTAGTGTCAGTGAATTTGCTTCATATCATTTGTCTGGTTTGAGATGAGAATGGGAACGTTTAGTCAAATATGAACCACAATAATCATTCCAAAGGCTGGTTTTGATCGGTGAAGGCAGATTCCATCCCATCTTAGCCCTGCTGCGTGTGAAATTCACAAATTACGGCTATGGGAGGCAATCTCTTTTCGTGTGCCACCTGCGTTTTCCCACGTTTTCAATTCAATCGTCAAGGGTATCAGAGCTGGTGGCGTCCAAAGGCACCCTATCGTTTTGAACTCAGGTCCCTCCGATCAGTGGCCGAACGTATCCCGCTAGGCCACTACGCCGCTTCTGCATTTGATTTAAAGCAGAAAAAAATATTGAAAGCGTTGTACAAAATTCCAATTAGGAGAAAACGCAAAGTATTTAATATTTTCTGACACATTTAACAAGCTTATTAATGAGAATATGCAATTTTTATGGAAAAAATGTGCACAAATGATTATACTATTATATATTATATGATTATACTATTATATTATGATTATACTATTATAGTATTCCGGGATTTTAATGTATTCCTTAGTGAAGGAAGATGGATAAAAGCACCAGATGAGGTACTTGTCGACAATCCAATTACCAGATATCGGAAACGAAACTAGAGGGTACAGTTTTAGGAAAAGCCTACATACATACCCAGTACACCGGAGTCGGTTCAGCCCTGCCAACAAAAACCTAATATTTATTTACGAAAGGAAACTTACTCTCTCACTAATTTGTTAGAGCACACGAAGAATAATAAATTAATAGATCTGATTAAGATTAATAAGGGTGTCGTAGACGCTGTACTAATGGCATTGGCAATAAGGAGACACTAAAAGACCACAAGAGGGTTGGAAATAATTAAGATCCCACGGCCTCTCCAACATACCCACCGGCACCTCATCGCGGGGCCACTCCCACTTACAACACTCCCTTAAATAACAACCCTTGTTCATTTGTTTATTTACTCGTGAAGAGGGCTACTCCCTCGCACTCATCTCAGGATGCCCCTCCAAATGTATCGATCCGACTTACCCTGAAGTGGTGCACGGAACCTTGACGTCACGGATCCAAGGGGGGAGGTGGGAAGAGCGGTGTGTCTCTGGAGGGAGGAGCAGATCACAAAGGGAGTACGAGGCTTGGGAGAGAAGATGTAGCGGAAGGGCTGAGGCTGAGAAGCTGTGCGAAGGAGTGGTGACAAAGAAGAAGCTCCTCGCGACGGCGGCAATTTTGTGAGGCAGGGAGGTTTCCGTAAGGATCCAAAAGTGGGAAGGGGGACAGGGTCCGATGAGGGAATTGGGAGGGAGGCAAGAGGGGAGAAAAAGAGTTGGGGCTAAGGGATTTAAAAAAATAAGGGCTAGGTCGAGGAGGTGTACGTGAGGCACTTTCTGAATCACACAAAGCGCTCGTAAGGGGTTCCTTCTTCAAGGAAAACCAAAAAACCACATCCTTACGCACGAAACTCCTATTGAATGAGTGGGTGAGGGAGGACCGAGGGGATTCACTCACTACTTACCCGCGTGCTAACGCCAACATTACCCTTCGGAATTCACACGTACAGGTGATGAATGGGGTGAGATATAACCCACGCATTTTTTATCTGCGGGTTTCTTCATTGTGTCTGTATTATATGGCACGGTAAAGCGTCTCAATGTCACAAATAAACCACTATATAGACCGAAATGAAGAGAAGTGCGGTAGAGGCGAATATCGCAGGGACCATCAAGCTGTAGGCCGTCGTAGAAGTAACATTTGGTAATAATCACTACCTAACGCTCGAATGTGGGTTCACCCATCTATGGAAGGAATTCATGAATAATCTGAAACATTCCACAACAAAAATGCATAGATATCGCATGCATAATAAGATAATATAGGCAAAGCGTGCTCATTACCCATTACCACAATTGATGTGCAGGCGATTTAATAATCCTGACTGTAAATTCAAGGCAATTCCTGCCCATGAATAGCAAGTTCATAGGAATAAAAATTCACTGGTATCTAGATTAATTGCCACAGGTGGAAGTGAGTGTGACATTCATTAAATAGATGCTTTAAGCTTGCAAATTCCATCCTTCTTCCAGCCACTTAGAAACACGTCAAAGGGAAGATTGAGGTTTCATTGAGATTACATATTCGCTCTACATGCCCTTACCGGTCATTAGTGAAGAATTGAAAATCGTTTCCCTGAATCTAATGAGAAAACACGTTTTGCAACTCGAATAAACATTAAAAAAATATCCTAATCACACTCATTCCATACACTCAGAATCCCTTGACAAACTCACACAAAGCATTTCAAGAGAGATTGTTTTCAAGAGCAAATTAATGGAGTCACTTAAATGATGAACAGCTATTATGGTTCAGGGAAATTTAAGCTATTTCCGTCAGGGGAAACGAGTAGTGAGTGAGTGACATGACAGAATGAATGAAGGCACCCGAAATGCAAACTCTCCGCTCATTGCCGACGAAGACCCTTACCTTTTCAGTGGACCGCAAGGAGTGCGTGTGGGTCGAGTCAGGATGCGTAAACACACCTTCGGAGATGAAATGGGTGAGGTCAGGGCAGCAGAGAGGAGAGGAGAGGAGAGAGAGAGACACACACACTCTCTACCCGCGAGGTTCGCCGTGTTGGGATCGGTAGGCGAGGTTCGAATGCCGTCTGCCGGTTGGTTCCGCCCTCTCCCGCCAGATGGAATAGCCCGTCACGAGAATTCAAAGCACTCGATTGCGCACAGTTACTGCTTCAAGAAAGGGTGACGTAGATATCGCCACCGAATGGTCTCTCCACGATGCTCACTTTTTCTCCCCCTCTTTCGCGGACAGGGTGGGGGAAGTGAAGCGGGTGGCGGGCATCCGAGGGGATATTATTCATTCCGCTCTCGTCCCCGGAGAGGTACGCCAAACCAAAGATGTGATTTCATGCTCCATTTGTCCAGTGAAGAGTATGCGGATTTTAATAGATGTTTTCCCACCACTCTGCTTGCTGAGATTCGAAGAAGAGATCCGGTCCTGGGAGCCGATAAATTTCATTTGGTTGCTTTAGGGTCATAAAAATGCTGAACGCGTACTGTGATTGCTATATTGAAATGCGCAGGCGGACGACCGAAGAATCTAAATGACTTCTCCCACCTTCAACTGAGATTTTTTTCAAGGATAATAGATCGGGGGCATAGGCTTGATGTAGCCATGTGAAAATATTGGCTTCCCTCTTTGGATTAGTATGGTTCCACTGACAAAAAAAACTGCCGTTTCAAGTAAGCATTCAAACTGAGACTGTACACAAGCACTGTACGTGCACCTTTCGTACACAAGCACTTGGATCACTTGTCTTAACATAAAATTTCACCAGCTGAATGAGTTACGATGTTTAATGATGGTCGTATGACCGATTTGTATCATTTGGTTAACATTGTTAACTCCCTTTACTAATTCAATTAACAATAATGTCATAAATTACAGATTAACAAAAAGATCATTCAATCAGTTTGTATTCGAACAATTTGTAATAACTGAGATTTATAATTAATTTCCCCGTTTGGATTCTCATCAGCCAAAGACGTCACTGCAAAATACTGTAGGACAAGATATAACCTTTCGCGCGAAAAACTTCTAGAAATACCTCTATATATAAAAGAAATATGAATCTCCAGAGATCCGGAAAACAAAGAAAGTTGCCTCCTTGAATACTTCTTGTAGGTATATCCTGATAATGGGTGATCGCAAAAAGAGCAAGGTGACCTTAAAACATGCATAAACATTAGTCTCATACTAAATATGAATTCAATGTAGCAGTCCATTCCGAGAACAATTCTCTTAGAATAATTCTTTCTCCACTTTTTGGCCAATCTATATGCTTCTTGGACTTCTGTTCGAAGTTAAAACTTGCGTCATTTGTTTGTGTCATAAAATTCGGGATAAACTGTACAAATTTACGTTAAATGACGACTGAATGACCTTGTTTCATCCCAAATAATTACCCAGCCTCTCAACGTGCATCCAATTCAACTACGTTTATACATCTACCAAATTAGGAGATACTATTACATATTATCAATAACCATTAAAAATGAGAGCAATTAATGGCATAAAATACCTTGGTTACTATTCCAAGGGCATTTTTGCACATCCTGGCATTTAAGTGGGAAATTTTCATAATGGTACCATACGGATAATTCGAAGGATTTCATTTTATAATGCCCATCACTAACTTCAGAAGCGGTTCAGTTTTTGGTTCTCAATTCGGATACTTACTGATCTTTGTGAATGTATTGATATTTAATCCTAACCGTCCAAGTTTTTATATCTTCTTTCTCAAGATGTGAAAATACTGTATTCAATGACTGCTTTTTCATTAGCTTTCATCGCTTCATTGTCGCAGAATCGTTTCTGTACTTCAAAAATCACGGTTTTTATCACAGTTTTAACCACGGTTTACATTGGATTTTTGTCTGATCTATTCGGAAGGATGACCAGCTTAATTTCAGTAGGTAACAAGAGTACGATTACCAACTTCAAGGTAGCGTCATTCGACACGATGAAAAAAGGAGCTTTGTGCATATTATCGAGATGAATAGTAATAACGACTAAATAAAATCATTTTAACTACGACGAAGAACGAAAAACGCCACCGAAATGAGTTTGAAATTGTCGGAAAACCATTTGACCTTCATAGGCGTATGAGATTTTAATGTAAGGAACGTTTTCAACCAGTTAAGATAGGTTTTGAATGGACACAGGCTATACAACGGTAAAATGATAATTCCCTTGTCTCTCCTAGCAAAACCACCTGACATCCAACGCAAAAAAAGCCCTTCTTCAATTCCGCCCAACATTCCTTTCCTATTTCTACCCCTTCCTCGTTTACCTAACATTCTCCCCTCTATCACAGTCTTCAACATCCCATTGTCGATCCAAAATGATGGACTTATTATTTCTTAGTTGTTTCGTTCCATTCCCACCTTGTGATTCCGTATTCGAAGGCACTATCATTATTATAGCGCACACCAGTATATTCATCCGAATTGTAATTTCAAATCAATTTAACAAGCCTTCAAAAATTGAAGTCACAACACTTCGTCTGCCAGTGAGAGGCTTGCAATTAATTCATGCATTCAATAAATCATTCTTGTTGATTCAGGTATGTCACGGAATCTCTCATGACTTCATATCAACTTTATGACCCACTCGAGTGGAAGAAAATTTTTGGGAATTCTTATTTTCAAATTGTCTAACCGCAGGGGGCATTTTTTTCCAAAAATCATTTTACGGTTCTATCTACCGAATTCATAATAATATTGAGAATTCGCGTCCGAGGAATGACCCAATTTACGCTGGAGAAATGGAGCGAACAAGTACCATTTTTGACGGTAGGTATACAGTAGAAAAACAAAAAGGCGGATACCCACATTAAACTAAAACTACAAATGAAGTTATATTTTACAATGTTACTACTACCCGATTTCAAGTAAATACATGTCTAATCTATTACTAGGTTTTACAATACACCAATTTAAATTTAATCAGCGATAATACACTTTTCTACTGCTGATTTCATATTGACGAAGACACTCTCCTGCTGCATTACTGTCCTGTGACAAATATGTACTATCAAGGAAAATTATGAAATTTATATATTTGTTCTCAAACTACCTGAAAGGTGCTGCCGGCGTAAAAACGCAGGGCCGTCAGTATCTTCGTTGCCCATCATCGGGGGAGTTGTTTTTATTGCCTTCAACTAAGATAGTAAGCAAGCCGACTATTTCTTCCGGGTCATGCATATATTTTTACAAAACATACAAATCAATTTATCAATAAAATTACACGATACTTTGAACATAATCATACTAATTGATTTGGGCACAGACATTTGTAGGCTACAGAATGGCACTCATTATATACCGAAAAAATTGAATCCACATACTTATAACTACTAGAACAAATCAATTAGGTCGGTCCAGCCAGCCGGTCGGACGCCTCACTCCACGTTGTTTCTTGATTACTAAAAATAATTTTTACTACCTATTTATTTATTCAATTGTGACTTGAGTTTATACTTCATGGTGAAAATTTATTTTTAAGGGATAGATGTTCAAGTTGTGACTAAAAAACCATTTTAGTATCCACGATTGGCCCACAAGAAAGTACGTTTCCAACTAATCAACGTAAAACCTCATTCCTCTGCAGTAGTGGCTGCAAAATTGATGAAGTTTCTATTCAATTCGTTCTCCCTCACTCTTCAGATTTGGTAACCTAGCACTAATGTTCGCCAACGTGAAGAAATAGCTGGAGGAAAAGAGGGTCGCACCCAAAAGTGTTAGGACTGAATTTCTCTGGCGCGAACGGAGAGGTGGAGGGGGGTCTGCCTGGAAGGGTAAGGTGGAGGGAGCTCTTAGCAACAGACCGACACCAACCTCAGTCGCCTGCGGGCTGTCGTTGAGTGAGGACACCGTTTTTAGTGAAGGAAGGTTTTTGTCCGCGTCGAAAAACAAAATGAATCTGAATTTAGAGCAACGTTATTCCGTGAAGTTTTGTTCGAAACTCGGGAAGACGGCAACTGAGACCCTCGATATGATCAAGCAGGCTTATGGGGACACCGCCTTAGGCCGTTCCACAGTGGCACAAGTTGTTTAAAGAGGGTAGGGAGCTCGTTGAAGACGACCATCGCTCCGGA
This sequence comes from Hetaerina titia, assembly GCA_037158775.1. NCBI lineage: Eukaryota > Metazoa > Arthropoda > Insecta > Odonata > Calopterygidae > Hetaerina > Hetaerina titia. The sequence goes on from CM073769.1 coordinate 31,833,045, forward strand.
CGGCCGTCGACGGCAAGAACCGACAGGAATGTGGACAGAGTGAGGACACTATTGAACACAGACCGGCGCTTAACCAGTGAAGAAATTGCAGACTAGTTGGGTCTGTCCGCATCAAACGTCCAACGCATTATTTCACAGGATTTGGCCATGCGCAAGGTGTGCGCCAAGATGGTGCCGAAAATTCTGAGTGTCGACCAACAGCTCCTGGCCAAATACGGCGTTGCCACGTTGCCGCACCCGCCCTATTCTCCCGATCTGACACCACCGGTTCTTTTTCTTCCCCCTGATGAAAAGACAGCTCAAGGGACGACGTTTTGACTCGATAAAGGCCGTTCAAGAGGTTCGACGAGGGTCATCAACGGCATCCCCAAAGAAAATTCCCAGCGAGCGTACGGGGAATGGGAGCAACGTTATACTAAGTGTGTAGCAGCTCAAGGAGCATACTTTGAAGATTATTAAGTCGATGTTAGTATATCGTCAATAAAATTCTAGTAAAAAAATCAGTCCTACCACTTTTGGATCCGATCCTGTATTTTCATTTGCGGCTTTCGATTTCCCTTTCTTGATGTATAGTATTCCCATTTTACCTGGATATAACTCCGCTCTTTACCGTCAACTATGATTGTCTCTACAGTCTGCAAATGCTCATTCCTTGTCAATCCATTTAATGCTTCAACATTCCAATTCCTAACCCGCCACCCCTGCCTTATCTTTTTTAAACGGAAGCTGCACTTCATAAAAACCAAATTGAGTCCGCATCCGCTCCCGGGAAGCTGTGCGAATCGATTACACTGTTCCTAACCCTGTGCCTAACCAGAATATAATGTAACTGATACCATTCTGAGTCATCTGGTATTTCACATGTATACCTACGTCTTTGTGGTATCTAAACCAAGTGTTGGTGATGTCCCAATGTCCCCTCTCTCTGCAGAACTCAATTGCTTTCTCCCAGCGGTCATTCCTCGTGCCTAAGCCGTAGTCTCCCACATCATCACAATCTCTTCCTCCGCCTACCGTCACATTCCTATTCCTCATCCCTATTAAATGTTTCCCTGCAGGAACACACACCATTATTTCGTCTAATTAATCTTATATCCTATCGACTTCTTCCTCCTCATGATTGTTCAGTGGCATGTATACCTGAACAATGACCAAGCTCGTCAGTTCTGCTTTTATCTCTACTATTAATATTCTATCAGTTGCTTATTCTGTGTTTACTACGCTTCTTCCTATCTCTTTATTCAATATTATGGCAAGCTCTCGTTGGCTCTCATTCCCACCGCTGCATATTATTCAATAACCATCACTCCATTAATCCCCGCTGTCCTTCCATCTCATCTCGCATAAACCTAAAATATCTATATTTCCTCTTTCCATCTCTCGCTTAATATTCTCTAATTTTCCTGTCCTCAACATTGCCCTAACATTCAAAGTTCCTATTCTAACTAAATTGGTCTTCTTCTTCTTCGTGTTCTGTCCTACTGCTGACGGTTTTCCTTTGCAAGGGTTTCGTGAGATGACGACCGCGGAAGCTTTGCCTCTTCCACTGCCGGGCACGGCACACGACCGAATGGGCCGGGTCCCGCAGTTGTCAGGACCCATATTCTCTATATTATCCATCATTATATTCTTGGGAATAATTATTAAGGTGGTTTCCCTTTGCCTTCCTCAATAGTGTTTTGAACGTGACACCATCACTTAATGACCACCCCACTGGGGTCAGACGCCTTTTCAGCCGCCTCACTGAGGAACAGACGCTGCGTGGACTACCTTTCGTCTGGATCCTAACCTTCGACCTATCTGGCATGAGTGAACCTACCAGGATTAATTATCTTTACTGCCGCCAGCACAACTGTAGAAGGCATTAGAACGCCCAACCCATCCACCACGTCAAGGCTGTAGTCCCTGGGGGGGCACGAGATTATGCGTGCAGAATATTGTAATATAATTGGCTTAGATTTTTCTGATAAATGTATTTGGGTTCTCAACTGTCAGGAAATAAAACTCCTGGAAATAACCCTAAATTTTATGCACACCATCGGAAGCTTCTTTCGTGATATTTATCCCAAAAAGATGCGGCTTGCTTCCCATTATTTTTTTTACGGTGTTTACTATTAATATTATCATGAACTTGCTGTCAGAGCCAACTACTCCAAGAGAGGCTTAAATGAATCTCAAGTTGAAAGATAGCTATCATACTTTTATGAATTTGAGAGCACCCAAGGTTAAACTCTATCTTGTATAAAATTCGTCTAAAATGAACCCCAGATTTATGGTACCATTGAAGAATATAAGGTTCCTGGGGTAAATCCAAAATTTTACGGTTCAGAGCACCTTGCTGAAGTGAAAAATGGCCTTAGCCTCTTTTTTGCGAAAAGAGGCGTTGAGCGTTTTACCTTCATGAATATTCACGAGTGCTTGATGACAGGAAACATGCGGAATGAGCAATCGGCTTTTATGAAATAATTTACATTAAATGACAGATAGGCACAACGAGAAGCCTAATGAGCTTCCAATACGAAGATCAAGGATTCATGCTGATAGAACTTTCTAGGATATCTTGCTTCCCCAGCAATACTTCCACTTTTCACAACCACCAAGTGAATTCCTGTAACTTATATACCCTCAAAACTGATGAGAACAAGTAGGTCAAGATGATACCCTATTGCTTTAAGGTGAGGATCGATTCAAAAGTGCACCTTTCGTCGATTTTTAACAGGCTCGTGTGCAAATAAAACCTTTCCAAAATAACTACACTTCACATTACAACATCTCAATCCGCTAAACAAAGGGTTAAAAATTAATGCAATTTGCAAAAGAGCACAGAACATATTAGAAGCAAAGGCTGACGTTGGACAAAAGATAACTCAAACATAAAAAGACAGTTTTGGAATTAAGTTTACTAACAAATTAACTAACTTGGGCTATCTGATATTTTTAAAGTATATAACCTTGGATATTAATGCTCGCAATAAGGAATTGATGAAATACTATAGATTCTGCTGAGTTTTATCCAGGCAAAGAAACAACAAATTGAAGCATTCCATAATTTTAAAATTCCCGAGTCGAAATAAATCCAGAATAATGTAGCCGGAATGTGGAACCTTAGAAACTATAGCCATTGGGTTTGATGGAAACTTCAAGCTGATGCGATATAACTACGCGAAATCGTATGTCTAGTCCATAATATAAAAAGTAATTCCTGTAAATTTTACCGTGAAAATGGCTCTAAGGGTTCTGACTCTTTAATGAATTCAATCTATGGCTTTCGGATACGGAAAGCATTAAATGTCTCAACTTGGAAAAACCAATTTAAAAGGGCAAGATGTTTCTCAAATTCACTTAAGATATGGAAAGAATCAAATTACATTTCACAAATTCCTTCTCCATTTTAAACAAAAAAAGCTGATAACTCATTTTATAATTCCACCCACACTTTATTTAAAACACGACATAGGTTCCGACGTTGGACGTCATCATCATGCCAGATCACATCAGGTCATCAACTTCGTCACCTGATGATGACGTCCAACGTTGAAACCTAAGTTGTGTTCTAAATAAAGTGTGTGTGGAATTACATAGTTACTTATTTCATTTTAATTTCTTATGCAAATTTCATAAACTAATAATCAATCACTATTTGAAAGTTGAGTATTAAATTGCCACGAATAATCTAACTTTATACTCTTCTCTACATTATATTCTACTATTTGCAAATCACAGAGCAGAATATAAATTTTTTACGGGCAATATATTTCACAAATACCTTTACCGAGCAAAGGTCGACCTTTCAGGTACTTCTTTTTAATTCAGAAAACAAAGATGAATATTTAGAGCACAAATTAAAATTATCGGTCAAATAATTTATCACGTAATGGTTAATGGATATTACATAAAATCCTGATAATTTTTATTCTTAATGGTAATATTAAAGATAATAATGAACATCAACCCTTGGAATATAGGGAGTATAAATATTCACACTTTTTCGCAGATTGCGTCACATAGACTAATTCTCTTGTATTAAAAATGACAAGAAAGAAATGCTGTTTTGCCAAGTTAGTCATCAAGATCCATCACGTGCAGGTTTAGATCGATATGGCATGGTTGGTTCCCGAATGATAGTACCTATCAAGCATCCAATTAAACCCCACGAGATGGCAGATTTTCGTTTTAGATCGGTTTCCAAAAGAGTATATGGGGCGAGAAATATTTCAACGGACATTATAAGGCGCTCTTCTGGTTAATTTTATTTAATTACTGAGGGAGTTGAAGGAAAAGTGAACTTGGTGAGAAGAAAATCCATAAAGAAGTGACCTTGGCCCAATGATCTCTCCTCTTCCCCCAGCAACCCTCTCAGTTCCACCCCCACTTCGCCTCCCTCACCTGCAGCAGCACCCTCGTCTCTTCCTCTTCGCTATTCGAGGGTGGTCCGCGGCAGCCACCAGCGCCGCCCCATGTAATTGGGCCAGCCGAATGCACACAGCTTTCCCAATTAGCGAGCACGGGGTCTAAAATTTTTGTGAAAGATCCGGCCAAATTTCTTGCGAAATTAGCGGCTGAATCCCCTCGTTAAAATATAACATCAAAAGCGTAAAAACGACCAATCAACTCAATCTGTTGCCTCTTCTTCCGTTTCAAATGAAACTCGAAATCGGTAGACGCATCAAATACGTAGCCTAAATTAAATTGTGTGATATACTGGCAAAGCTAAAATTATTAATCGAGAGGAAAACATTAATTTGACCTTCAAAACTATGGTGATGATATGTAAAAATAAGTAATAACTTGAACCTATTATGCTTTGCGACAAAATCATTAGAGCAACTCTAGTTTCGATGGATCATTAAATTCTTGTCGGCGCAAAAATGTGAGGAAATTTCTAGTCATAGCTCAAATAGTTCGTTTCGTTCGGAACTGAATGACCTATCTAATGTTGGATTTACTATGCTAGAAGAATGGACGTTCAAAGTGCGTTACGTCCCATTCGTTGTAGAGCAATGGACAAGATTCTGCAAGTTCATACATGCACTTAACAAATGATACGAAATTTTTAACGCTAATTCTCCTTTTGTGGTTGTAAGTAAACATGAGAAAACAACTCAAAGGGGCTGGAAAACGAGGAAAAATGTTTTGCCAACTTTTGGCGCCCATTAATGGAAACTTTTACAGAAAAGTTAACGAAAATATTGGTTGATATTTATTCATTTAGTCCAAAAACAGCATCACGCCAATTAAATTGTTGACGGACAACAAATAACAGCACTACGTAAAAAATGAAATTCGGTTTTTTTCTGAGGGAGACAACGTAATAAAGAAGAAAGAGCACGGCAGCACGATATACCAAAACTAAATAACTTCAACAGACATCGATTCATTCACAAAATCTGCACGACAAACCTCAGTTTATATTTTTTATCGTGAAAATTAACATGCTCTTATGTAAATTTTTGGTTACATTAATAAAACATAATGGAAGGGAAAACTGCGAAGAGGAGTTCAAAATAATTCAATTTGGGGATGTTTTGCACCTTCCGCATCACGCCAAGAAAGTCACCCGTCCAGTGATGCTGAGAGAACGGGGTTGTTCGGCTCAGGCTGACGGAAAGCCGAATCATGACAACAGGGTACTAGCAGCTGAAGTGTGAAAAAGAATGACCTCATCGGAAGCCTTACATGGCGTGATAGAATCTAAAAAAATGGCCATTTACAACAGTGTTTCAGAATATTGGTATAAAGGGCGGTACCCTTGTATCCCACCCAAATAGTGACAAGAACATATGTCGCTCTAATGAGCTTACTCGTAATCTAACTATTCTACCGCAAGCAAGTCAACATTTGTACGTACTAATATTTTAAAGACGAATTTAATACTCTTTCAAATCCTAAATCATATCTTAAAAATTAAAAATCCTCATGCTTGTATCGGTTACTCTATCCTATTTCATCCAACAGTTCAATAACCTCAGACTTTGAACATAAAATGATCTTTGTTTTTGTATTGCGCCAGCCCTCTATCACGATTTTACAACGATGTTAATAACGATTTCTCATAATAACAACTATTTCTGATTATTTATTTTCCTCTTTTTTATTTAGTTTTACCCTCGAAGAAATTAATGGGGGACATATTTATTTTCTACCTGCTGCAGACAATCGATCTGAGCACTCATCAGAGGAGTTCATCATGTCAGCCCAACTGGAAACCAGTCACCGGGGTTCGGGCAAAGGCCATCTCGGTCAGGGTGTATACAAATGTAACTATCAATGTGGATTCTCACGGTTTGCTCTTTTAAACTACCCTACGGTAAAATTATGTATTTAGAGTGATAGTATTTACTTAACATAATTCAAAATAATTTATTTACAATTTACATCATGTATTGATTTCCTTGATTCATTGCTCTTCTGACAGATTTCATATGGCTTGCCATTTAAATGGTAAAAGGATTATAATTTTAAAGGTTTTGGTGCAACATAGGAAACTCAGATGTAATAAATTACCATTTTTCTAGTTGTGAAAGGATAGAAAATAAAAGAAAATGTTCTATGGACAGTGGCTATGAAACGATCCTTTGTCTTGGGTACTGTATAAATACTAATGCTCGTCGCTGATTAACGATACTTTAACCGTTTCACGTTTCCTACACCTTCAAAGGCTAGGTCTTTATATTAGTTAAGAAAACTATTCACAAGAAAACTTGAAAAAGGTTCACCCGAAGAGTTTCCCAATCATTTATATCGCAAACAGGTCACTACATGTATTTAAAATATCTAGCTAGCATTCTATTGTACAGAATAGTGTACACATTTTGTATGCGCTAGATTGCAAAGCAGATTGGCTGGATTTCATATTATGCATTATTGCACTCGTATTTAAAGCGTGCCAGTTATTCATTAAGAAAACGGGAATGATAGATTAAAATACTGTTGAGTAAAATTTTACCCCTTCAAAGAATGTACATAAACATACACTGCAGATAAATCCATGGGTTATCGCTAAGTCAAAAATTGGTAAAACACCTCGAACTTCGAGAACGTAAAACTGAATATGACATTTCAATACCACCGCACACCGTAATTCAAGCCCACCGTGCACCGTGAATAATTACACCACACTTTGTTCGACTGAGAGTGACCTTTTGTGAGAGGCAGGACGTGATATTTCTTTTGGTTATATTCATTCACTAATTGGCCTACTTCCTCCCTCCAACACAGCACCACTTGAGCGAGTGCGACGGGATCTGTATCTCTCCGAGTCACTTGTTAAGAACAGAATATACCACAAGGCTAACAATTAAGTAATTTCACAAAAAATGCTACTGTTAAATACAGGAGCCAAATGCCTAGGAGGTTGTCAACTGGAATGGAAAGGGATATTTATTTCCTTTAACTTGCAATTTAACTTAGCAGAAAATCTGTATCGCACTCGATGAAAAATTGATATTATCAATTTTCCACATGGAGAATTTTGTCTGAAATACCAGAGCATTGACTAATTGTTTCGCTTATTTAAGTACTATGAAATTCACTGAACAATAATACAGAGTGCGTTTCAAAAGTAATGCAATTGAATTTCCCGCGCTGCTTCTATTAGTCAGAGTGGGAAAAGCCACTTGGAGTAGGTTGGAGGGACTCCAAGATTTGCCGTGAAACTAATCTCAGTGCTCTCCAAGCTGTGAAAGCGGCCGGAGGTCAGTTATTGTAAACCTCGGCGCGCGGACCGTGTCACGAAAAAAATAGAATCAACGATCGAACAACGTTACGTGATTAAGTTTTGTGCTAAACTGAAAAAATGTCTTGAGGAGATTAATAAAATGATTTACGGGGACTCTGCTCTGTCCTACTCACAAGTTTTAAGGTGGTTGAGGGCCGAGAAGAGTTTCACGACGAACAACCCTCTGAGCTTCCGTCAACCAGCAAAACCGACAACAATATGGCTCGAGTTGGACAATTGTTGGACTCTGACCGTCGATTGAGTAACAAGATGGTTGCCAATGAACTGAACTTGTCGTCTACTCTTGAGTTTCGCATTGTTACTGAAGGTTTAGCGATGAGAAAAGTCTGTGCCAAGCTCGTGCCCAAGGTGTTTGCCACAATGCGCTACGAGTCCGCGAGTTCCTGGCCGAACGCCAGGTTCCAACGTTGCCCCATCCCCCCTTTAGTCCTGACGTCGCCCCAGCAGACTTCTTTTTGTTCCCTCGGATTAAGAAAGCCCTGAAAGGAACCCACTTTTCGTCCATAAAAAAGATCCAATCAGCCGTGACGAAGACCTTGCGAGAGATCCCCGAAGACGCCTTTCAGAGTGCGTACAGATCATGGCAGGGTCGCCAAAAAAAATGTGTAGAGGCCCAAGGACAGTAGTTTGAAGAACTTTAAGAGTTTTTGTAAATCTGTTCAATAAATTACTTTTAAAAAAATAATTCCATTACTTTCGGAACGCACCCTGTATAAATACTGCTGGGATAACAACGATCGGAATGACTGCATCAAAATGTCTGGATTAGATCGAATGAAATGAAGGAATAATATTGGTTCAGTCCTAAGTTTCCAAAGTACAAATACGCATTCGCTTAACTAAGGAGTAGAAACCTTACTGATTAAACTTGCAATTTCAACGAGTCTCAACACAAACACTTAAAAAAAGAAACACGCATTCAGAGATTTCCTCCGACTTAGTGCGATAACATTAGTTCCACCAGGAGGAAGGAGTTTGTACGAGCTAAGGAAATGTGGTATCTTCTCTTTCGTTCCATCGATTCGTAATTCTTCCCCCTTAGAAAACTATCAAGCGAGATAGCATTCCCTTTTCCTGACTGCCATGTCGTTCCTCTCTATTTTTCTTGCTTGGCTATTCCACGTTTTTACCTTTTCAATATGCCCTTCTCCTCCCACTGTAATTCCCTCGTCCAAGACTTTCATTTTCTTCTCGTGAAAGGAATGAGAAGAAGAGTGAATCTGGAGGAAGATCCATTTCACGAGGAAATTGCGAGTGAAAACCATTCCCTCGGCTCATTTTCCCGGCGTATTCACCTTCGAAGTTAAAGCAATGGAAGCACCTCTTAAAGATCATCTTATTGGCGAATGGCGAAGAGGGGAGGTAACGCGAAATGACGATGCGTAGGAATGCGAGGACGAAAGAGATCCTAATGTGAGATCGATCGAGAGAAAGGAAACGGTCCGCGAGAGGGTTTTGTTCTTTTTCGAGTTCTTAAGAGCCAAAAACGTTCTCACTTCGTCGATAGTCACAGTATGGCAGTAGATCGATTAAAGTTATTCACATTTACTTTACAAAAGACCCAACTACTTGTGGGAAAAATTACCTAATTATAATTTTGACAATTGTATCAATTAATTTCGCATTTGTCACGTAGTTCTTTTCTTACATGAAAACGCGTTACGAAATACTTTGAAGCACGAGGACTCTAGTCAAATATAACAAACCTCTACCAAGAGAAGCCATCCGGGATTATTCCATTGACGTCCCTTGTTCAAGCAATTGGGCAATCGAATTGTCATTACTTTAAATTCACTACGCAAGGCACAATTACATCGCGCATGGTAAAGAGCATTCCAGGCTTGGCAGACTTATGAAAGACGCAAAATAAGCAGGTAAAAACCAAATCTATCAATATGTTGATCTAAGTTTACTGGGAGAAAGAATGACTTGACGAAGGTTATCTTACGACAACTATCCACAACTTTCTGATTGAAGTCATTTGAATCTCAATTAAAGCAAAGCCAAATAAGTGAAATGTGATATATGTGGAGGAAATGGTTAAAAATGTATGGGAAGAACTAGAGGCAGGGATAAAAATTGGTGGGATATACACTAGTTAGGAATGCGGATGATCAAACTTTAACTCACCAGTTATCCACGGGGTTGCAAAGATTGCTGAGCGCATTGAAACGTCAGTACAATAGGTACGGAATTAGAATAAATGAAAAAAAATAGTAATGCGTTTTTAGAGAAACAGAAAAGCTAAGTTAAATATTAAAATAGGAATTCATAAACCATATATATCCGGTGGAACAGGTTATCTATCTCAGAAGTACATTGGACCTAAATGGTCAAAGTAGCATAGAGATAAGGAGAAGAGTTGCATTAGGTGAAGAAGCTTTTACAAGGAGGCAATTTGATTACAGAGACATGGAGTAAAAATGTTAACAAAAGGCTCGTAAAAACTTTGATATGGAGCGTGGTTTTCCATGGCGTGGAAGCGAGGATTAGTGTGAGAGATTATACTGCACCCATTTCACAGATTACAGGTCTATACCAAATGACGTTTGCATGCACTCGTCTCTCGTATATGATCAAATCTGAAAGAAATGCAAAGAGGCAAATAATGGAGCAAAAGTGGTTCGGCTATGTTTTCCTATTATATCCCCTCCTGCCTCCTACTTCATTAATTTCATTCATTGTCAGCATTAGGAAAAAAATTGGTATTTAGGGGCAACAAAATAATTCCAAGGAGATGGGATGCCCAAGATAAAGAAAATGATATGATAAGTGCATCTGCTCTTAAGAGCGACGTTTACGTGAGGACTGTATTTTGGATTTTAAGAATAGGTTTTCGCTCCGATGGTCAAAGGAAGTCAATGCCATTCTTTTGAATCCATTGTTTTACGGTCATTTGATAAGTCTCAAGGAATGGGATTTTTTTTGGTTTGAAGTTACTTAGCTAAATTCATCATTGATTACGCCAATTAAAATATGGTATATGCCACAATTCAGATTTGATCGCTAGCTTTTAAAGTTACCTCTCAACCAATGCGCCAGGGATTTTGAAAAAAAAGAAGAACAACCCTCCTATTTCCTCAATAATGATGACTGATACCATCTACCATTATACAAGATATGATCATTACCGGCAATTCCAAAGATTAAGTTATGACAGCCACATCCATCGCCGTCATGTTACATACTTCAAGCTATCACTCGTTACTTCATTCTCTTATGCATTTATAGATGTTCACGCCGTAAAGTGATAATGGGTTACGTTGTCAAAAGATTCTTATTAGATTAATTTTACGCCTGTAAAATACACTTCAGGCAAGTGATTTACGTGTTGGCCCCGAGGTTGTTATCAAACAATTAAATATACTTTAGGAATAAATAATAATCAATTGTTTTCGTTAAAAATACGCACATAGCTTTGCACTAATTATTATTGAAACATGCTTAACGCACACGTATATCACATTTCATTTGCAATGCCTTCCATTAAAAATAATTACAAGCTATAACAGTAATCCCTTCTGGAAATATTCAAATGCTAAAAATATTGAATAAAAACTCACGATACTAATGGTGATATCTAGTATTTTCCATAAATGGCTTAAAACTAATCGTGCGACTTTTATAATGTGTGATATAAATAACAGGAGTATGGCCTGATAACAATTAAAGTCGATTTTTATAGGAAAGTTACGAAGTGAAAATGTAATTCCCATTGATGGAGGCAATCTCGGGACGGAAAGATGAGTGAATTTCGGGCATTTTTCCATTAGCGAGATGAAAATTTTCAAAAAATTCAAGTGGTTCTCCAATTGTCTATCATATTTCCGAATGTGGTGAAGGTTGGGGAAAGGAAGGGTGAGGGTGAAGCGGAGGCTTGAAAAGCGAAAGCAAACCAAACAGGGAAGGAGAGGTGTAGTACTACGGACGGTCGTAAAGGATTAAAAAAACACATGACTGGAAATTTCATTCCCGCGGGGATACCTTTCTGCAAATTTCATCGGTGGTAAAATCCTCTCCAAAGGGTTTAAAAACCAGGCTGATTTCTCCTCAGAGCTCATTTTAAAAATGCATACAGGTCGTTCTCACTACTTATCTCCTGTATCAATCCCTTACTCAAGCATCCTGGACTACCTGAGTCACCTTCATTTTGGTCCTTCATCTTCTTGCAACTCTCTTTCCCCCTTAGTTGTTCATCCCTCGAGGAGATTCGGCAGATGAAATACCGCGAGAAATAATTCCATCTCTCAGAAATGGGCGTAAACCATGTTGGGGTTTCATGTTGCGTTAACACGTCGGTATAACCATTTATCTTCCATAGTTGACCCTTCTAGCTGTAACAGCTTTTCTTTGTTTTTATCTCTTTCAGAAAATATACACTTTCACGCTGTCAATTTTTTACGATTCATTACTACCTTTAAATATTTTACGGTCACTAAAAAGTAATCATAAGTAATGCCGTAAACGTTTCTCCCGAAAATTTAATGCATTTGGATAAGTTATTTATCAGACTCTTATCTTCACTCGAGTCTTTCAGGTACGCATAGTATGCACTTCCCATTTCTTTTAAGCCAATTTTTAGTTTTCCACTTTTCGCACAAAATCTATTCGTCTCCATTATTTTAAGCCAAGTAATTCATTTTTCCGAGCATAAGATAATATGTGCCCAAGGATATGTTCACTGCCTAAGATGTATTGATTTTACAATTACAATACATTTAGGTAAGATTCTTCATCAAGTGTAATTGAAATTTTAAGCTAAATTTGTTTATGTAAGGAATCAGATTAATTTAAATTATTTCAGGAATACGGAATTGTTTTAAGGATCTTAACACGGGGTTAAGAACGGCTATGAGGTCGTAATGGACTGGAAATAGAATGGCAAAGAAAACCCGTTGAAACAGAGGTAAGTTACCCAAAACCTAGTGTTCCATTAACGTAACGATCCGACTTTTCCTGAAGAAGCATTTCCGATCACATACTAGGGAACGGAGGAGCTCAAATACCCTTACTTTTCCACCTAACTTTTCCGAAGGCGCCGAGAGAGATGACAGAGGGTCGAGAAAGATAAAGGGGAAATGAAGGCCGTCCCTTTGGAGAGGAAGCGGCTAAAGTTTGGCTTGGGAGAAGCATGACTCATTCATTCACAGGAAAAGATAAAAACGCCGGAAACTTAGTAGTGGCAAGGAGAGAAATGACGCAAGTACGGAGGAGGAATGGGAGAGGAGGAGAAAATCTCGACGGTGAGTATTTATGTGGTTTATGGGGAGTCTAAAAATGATTAATTCCCTTCGCCTAAGACTACTTTAGATCTGAATCGGGGAAAGATCAGTGTCGATCGTATCGAGGAGGATCAGGGTGTGAAAAATGGTCTCGAAAGAGCCGATTTGTATAGGGAGTTGGTGTCTGGTATTGGGACTTAATTAAGTGGAGTGAGGGCGATAATACCGTGACCTCACGTCTTAGAAATTGGGTTTATCAGTGTGGAGGGCAGAATCGATGTTATAATGACCGGACTACGAGAGTGGTGTGGAAGCTGGGCGGGAATCTCTCTCGCTTAGCGAGGATGGGTGAGGAGGAAAGAAATGAGATGTTCTTGCGGGTGAGGCTTAAAGCTACCCTACACGCGGTTGGAATTCGATCGCTTTTCCGTCGTTATGCGATAAAATGCCTGTTATAGAATCTCCAGGGGAACATTGACGGTACATGGAAAGTTTGATATGCGAACGGAGGATCTGTCTTCAAAAACACTGTTCCCACAGCTAGTTTTTCCTGGTGAACGTTTCACGAATAAACTGAAAAGTTTGAGGAAACTTTTTACTAAAAGGCTAAACGTAAAATTACTGAGAAATTCACACTGTGAGTTATGCTATTGTGCCTGTTATTTTTTTCTTTTGAAAAGGTGCGTCCCTCTGAGACATTCTTTGATGATTCGATTAAACTTGATTGTGAGAGGTTCTACAGAATATCTTTCCCATTTGGTAACAACTGGACAACTTAACGTCGCGTCGTAGCAAAATTCGGTACCATCGGAAAGTTTTTAAACACTCATATCAATGTTCAACTTTACCATTTTATACCTACGTATTCTATATTATCCGGAGGAAGTTGCTGAATATCAATTAGGTTTGAGGAACTTGCCCTGGCGTGGCTTCATGAATTACAATTAGAAAAAGTAAACGTGGAGAATTCAGGATAGTTCCTTAATCAACTTCCTCAGGCAAAACGAAGACAATGGAAGATCTGAGAAATTATTTTTCCCGTTTTTGAAGCCCATCATAAAACATACGGAAAGAGAAGAGTACTAGGATAATGGTAATACATTTTTTTAATGTCAGAGAAAACAGGTGCAAGAAGCGAAGTGCGATAAGTTAACTCGTTTTTCTCGGTAATTTTCTGTTCGAAATAGCCTCAAATTTACCAGCCACAATTCGTGGACCAATTATTTTTTAATTTAAAAAACCAATGCTGTTACCCACCAAGGGATATTTTGCGAGCCTATCAATTTGCTAATTAATTTAGCCTTTAATTATTTTTTTCAAGATAATTCGGTTTAATTCATGAGTTGTAGTTTTACAAATGGCCATTTAACTACGCGTATCAAATCTATCCTACTTTTAGGTGAGTTCCAGTTTACATGCAATGATTTTTATGCAATATGTTATCCTCAGCTATTAGCTAAAATTGTGAGTTTATTTTTGTAAATACAACCATGTCCCATTTAAATAACGAGGACTTTAAAAGTAATACTTTTGACTTAAAAGCAATACGCACTACCACACATAAAAGTTTGAAAATTCCCACCGATGAAAGGAATTGGTCTTTTTTTTATTTTATACACATGGGTAGTAAAAGAATGGCTGTAAAAGAATTCGGACAGGAAATAGCACGAGTTATTTTAAGGCGAAAATTTTGCTGTTGTCGAGTTTTAAGTTGTGTCATCAAAAAATCTTCTCAGTAAAACGCAATTTGAAAAAAGTATTTTGTTACAGGCCGTCATGTATTCAAGTTTATAGATGAGTTAAAGTCACTGATTCACTACTTGGGTGTACCGCAACCGTTCCCATGGAATCATACCTCCATGCTTAAGGGGCGGGATTGACTAGGATGTTATTAACCTAATGAAGAATGGAAGTTCCCAATTGATCGTCATGTCACGTCCCTGAAAACTGATAAGAAAAGAGGATCAAATAGTACTGAAACCACCTGCAAAAGCAAAAAAAACTCGTTTTTTAACTAAAAACAGTCCAACACAACTATTCAGGACGACACATTTACTCAAAAAAAATCCCACTTTCCCTTCGCGTTTTATGATGCCCTTTTATAATACCAGGGATCCAAATTACTTCAGAGTAAGCAATTTGTGTATCCATAAACATTCGATATTGCGGCCACTTCTTCGTCACTTATTCCGCGGAAAAATATCCCAAAAACTAGGAATAAAAAACTATTTCACCAGCAAAAACTATTATCTTATATACACAAAAATAAATTGGATCCTTTAAATACTTTTTTATTGCTTCCAACGCAATAACGTTCGTCATATACTCCAATTTATTACTGTTTTTAAATCAATCAAACATTTACGGGGGTCACGACTTACGAATCCATTTCAAGCATCAAAAAGTCCCAAATTAGGCACCGGGAGTTTCACAACAAAGATTTTTACATGAAATATCAGAAACCTAAATACATGTAAAGAGTATTCATTGTCAATTTGAATTATAAAGCCTAAGTGAGGTTTAGGATTCAACGATAGACTAGCACAATCCCTAGTGCTGACTATTCGACGACTTTCTATGATAGGCAGGCCTTATCCTACGCACTTTTGCGTGGTTGATTAAATTTCGCAGTACTTCAAAGACCACAACGTCACAAATTCCCACAAAACCATTGCCAGAAACGTACGCATACATCTTAAAGATCAAAATAAGAAACTGAAATTGATGAAATTTAGCAAAATGATATAACAATACGGACACTGCCTCAGCAATAGGACTAAGCAATTGTGGTATGCATACGTATAACTCAGCTTATCCCTAAGTAAAAGAACCAACGCATTCACTTCAACACCAGTCCCCATTCCTATTTAAAACACCACATCTAACAAGCTACGCAATTAACTGAAGCGAGTAACCAACAGGGAAGTGGAAGAATGGTAGAAGAGTAGAGGGAGGAAAGCCTCAAAAAGTTATTGGAGACAAGTCGAAATAGGCGCGTAATATAGGAAGGCACTGACAGGTTGTCAGAAAAATAAATCCTCTTTGCAGTACACATTAGAAATGCGACGGGTCAAATGTCAATCAAAGCAAAAGAGGTTCTTGCAAGAGATGGAAAGAATATACTTGCATAGAAGCATATTATGAGAAAAATAATATTCGGGGGAGTTTGGATATAGAAAGGGAATATAATGTCGACAATGATAGATTAGGACCAGGAATACTTGACTGCAAGATAGAAAAAGTATCAGAAAAAATTCAATCAGGGAATACTATGGGAATACAAGTTAACATTCCTGCAGGATTACTTTTATAGAATTTAGGAAAACGAGGAAAGCAGATTTTATGGGGTCATTCGTCTGTGAGGGTGAAGTAGGTGGTAAGTATTCGAACAAGTTAAATTTCCGTTAGCGTTAGTTAGCCATCCAGGAAAAGGGGTACAGCCTCCACTAAACGCTTTGCAGAATCAGTAAGAATGATTGATGATCATGAAATGAGAATTAGTCAAAATTAAACGAAATAAATAAGATTATCAAGAAGTATTTGTCGAGACTGGCCATATTGCGCAAACATTTTTAATCCTTGGAAAAATATTTTTTTACAAAAATATCAGTCGATCTTATAGGAAGAATCAACCCCAGCCGTACTCTGGGATTGATTCTTCCAATAATATTCATACGGCCGTAGTTACCTTTTGCTTCATACATTATCAGTCGATCATTTAGTAACGTAATTTCGCAGAGTTTCCGCCTCCTCAGTATTTTAACCAAAAGAATTTGTTTAGAGGTAATTTTGATGTTATAAATTGCATTCTTCATGCAACACAACTCATTTTTCAGGAAATCTCTCCTCTCTTCTCTTTAATCGTTACCTCAGCTTTCACAAGTCAAGAAAGCATTCATAAATTGTGTTAATTACTTTTATCGTACCCCATTACGTGTATCTTTGGAAACATAAACTCGCTTTTACATGCAAATTAATTATAGTAACCCATTATGATATAAAAACATTTTTTAATTTAAAAACAGTGGTTTTATAGAGTGATTTCGTGGGCACTAATCCGAACTATTCAAACTTACGGCGTACCTCTCGCACTAAAAATGCAGAAATATCTGCTGATTATCGGCTTACCGCGTTCGAGACATTTGAACAGCTTGAGACAGCCCTTCCTAAACACAAGTGTTCGCGCGGAAGCCTGACACGCCAAATGCATCCTCCCCCTCTCTCTCACCCAACCTCACTCGAGACTAAAGCGGGCGAGTGGTAGGCAGAGAGTAGAAGAGAAGATTAGGGGAGAACTAGTAAGGGGGGAGAAAGAGAAAAGCTGGGAAGGTGTAGGGAGTAAAAGAAGAAACGTGTGAGAGAGAGAGAGAGAGAGAGTGAAAGAGATGAGGAGCAAAAAGTAACGCACTTTGTTTTTCGAGAGGTGGGGAGAGAAAAACAAGTCTTGGCACTGGCTGCTGGGGTTGGCGTCCCCAGAATCCGAATATGCATTGTGTGGGGGAATGTTTCAGAACGAGACTCCACTCTCTCTCTCTCCCTCTGTATCTCACACACACACTCCCAGATTGTCTCCATTCTCAGTTCCCCTTTATCTCCCGCGCTATCCGTCTCCACGTCCTTCTATTTTCCTCAGGTCCAATCCTCTGCTCCGCAACAGACTCGCCCCTTCGTCATTATTACGTGTTTCTCTTTAACAGTCTCACCACTCTCCCTTTTTGCACGCTCTCCCTTTTTGCATATTTATCCAGCACTCCTCCAGCGCCGTTGGCCCTACTTATTCCCGCGCCAAGGCCTGCGGTTTACTAGCGCATTAGTCAAGCTTCCTAATATCTTCAACGCTTGAGGATAGCCCCCGGAAGAGACGAAAATTTAATCTCCCGACCCAAGGCCGGGACTCTCATGACTTGTATCCTCGGAAGGGCACATAGACTAATGAGCCGCTCATTCCTAAGGAGTCCTCCTAAGTGCCTCTCCCTTTCCCTCGCCCTACTCTTATCTTTCTCCTTTCTCATTTAAACTCCTTCCTGAGGCTGATTCCCTAGGATTGTGTAGTCATAACCGCAAATTAAACATTCCATGATTCTAGGAAATGTTTCTCTTGCCCGCCAACAGGGTTAACTAATTTGTTTCCGCTCTCAACGATATATCTTCGCGATTCAACAGTCCGAAAAGGCTCAATCGGATTATACGCCCAATTTTCTCTATCGAAATCCCACTTCGAGGGAGAAGAAACATTTGTTTGTCAGTCTAGCACCCCAATTGAACATTTATTCAAGAAGTTTACATGCTGTATTTTCCTTTCTTGACGTTTTATTCTCACATTGGGCATATACAAGTACATATACTCCGAAATGATCGATAAGGCCGGGTGAATGATGAACCTTCAATGAAATTCCGTCTTTCTACATCTTTTCACCTCACACCGCTTCGATAGTTATTAAATCGAGCGTTCCCTGAGGCCGATAGAGCATGGGTGTGGAGGCCACAGAACTGACTGATCTCTTCGCAGGAATTCCTCAATGCTTACCAATGTTATAGGTTTCACATTTTACCATTAAAGCCCCATCTGAGAGGAACTCAAGAGGATATAAATACCCAATACCCACCTCCCAGGCTACAAAAAAAGGTTTCGAGATAGGAAAAAACTAAGTTTGGCACAGTAGAAGGAAGATGGGTGGAGATAAGTGAGGGTGTGAGAAATGGGAATGCTCCCAAGTAAATAAACTCCAAGCTCGAGTCCCAATTTAGTTTAGGAATGGCTGGCTGATCGGAGACCCTAAAAAGACGTATTATGACAAACTGCAATCATCTCTCACCTTAGGTTGAACATTTTCATATCAGACATTTAAATTTTACATTATTCGGGCTGCCTGATTACTAAATCCTCATCTTTACGGAGGACAAACAAACAAGGGCTCAAACGACACGATTGAGGAATACACATGTAGGGTTTCCATTACATTACTAAGTATTGAGTATTTAACGTAATTTCGAATTGAAAGAAGAGTAGAAAGAGTTGCGGGCTAAACTAATCATTTCGCACAGATGATTCAATAACGAGAATTTATATATATATATATATAAATATTTTATGGTTATATATATAGTAGAAGTCGTGATAGAATGGTTATTATGCCAAGAAGATATAATATTTCCAAAATTAGACATAATAATTTAACCTGTTCTGTATCTAATTCTTTATGAAATTGATGACAGTGACGAGGAGAAATTGAAAGTTTGACTTTTATTAACATGAAAAAAAATGCATAAAAAAGTTCCGATTATCTCCCGAAGAGCAAATATTGTCATAGACATGCAGACATATTTTAAGACAACGAATGAAAATTGACGTAATACGTATATAACCTATAGAAAATTAGAAGAGAGAAACTACATGGGAAGTACGAGGGTAGGCTACATGAAATAAACATTGGAAGATGATAGTAAAAGGACTACGAAAATATAATGGTCATCAGAAAAATTTAACGTCATCAAACATGTACATTAATTTAAGTAAGGACGAGGAAGACTCGTTGATGCACGGTTATCTTAAAAATAGCAGTGTACATATTTACTCCACTATATTTAAATACTATGAAAAGCAAACACACAAGGATCCAATAGAGCTATTATTACTGTTTAGAAACAAATTAAAACATTTTGTTCGATACTGTGGAATCAAATGATGAATTTTGCTTCTGACATATGAAAACCTTAGCCTACCAGTCCTGTTTTCCATCCATCTCCATTTCATCTCACCCAAATTTATTTTAGTTATGTGTTTGTTTTGCATTAGCCCGAAAACAGCACTTTGGCCTTTACATCGGACTGTGAACAAAAATATATACCAATTTCAAAATTACATACACCCAAGCCCTAGGTGATGGAAAAACCACTTATGCGGGAATCGAACCCGCCACCTCTGGGTTGGCAGACGAGGACGTTACCATGCCGTTACCATGGATATTGCTGTAATTTCATGTTGGCTGGAGAAATATAGAAAAGGTAAAATGGACGGAAAGGAAAACCAACGAGGAAGTGCTAGACATGGTGGAGGGAGGAGGGTTGGGAGGATGGGAAAGGTCCAAATTAGGTAGGAAAAGTGGATGCAGAATATTTTGGAAGGCGATAGAATGCACAAGACTGTGGAAGAGGGGAGTATGTTTGGCAAGCGAGGTAGAGAAGGAAATTGAGGGGCATGCTGAACAGAATGAAGGAGAATAACTTAATGTAGCGTGGGGTATCAGGTTGTCTTTGTGGCCTAACCTGGGAAGTGTAGTGATGGTCAATGTGTTCATCCAATGGTAGACTACCAATAATAATACGGAACTAAAGTTTTTTTCCCAGGCAGTTACATCTGAGGGTGACTTGATTTTCTGCATTTTCCCTCGTAATATTCATCCATTCGCCCTTCTTTCCCTTTCCTTTATCCAAATGCCAGGTAATAATGATCTTCCATAATTATATACCCCGCACAAGACTCCCCTGTCTTCTAGCACGATCACTTTCTCCTCCTCCTTATCCTTTTTACTCCTTTGACTTGATCTAAAAATAAGGGAATGCACGGATGGAAACCTTGGTAATAATCTTATTTAAAACAGAGATGACTACAGGGACTGGAGTCGTAATTGGAAAGGAGTCGAAAAAACAGCGCCAGGTGGTTCCGCATTTGGGAACTACGCACCTCGCCCCGCGTTTCATGATATGCCTCGTGGCTACATAACACTTCCCCTCCGTGGTTAAAAAACAGAAGTTGGTTAGATATTTTAAGATGCTCGGTCATGTATTTAATATGACTCTATTAGATTGAAATTGGAGCCTACATACCCGCTTTAAAGCGTATCTATTACTGGAATATTACTCGTTTTCGTAACCCTAATGAAGCTAATTTCTGATAGGCATTTATTCTACAATTTCTCAAATTGTGTAGTTTCAGGCGTGATGTGGTAGAACGCGAACATAATAAAGAAAAGATAGTAACAACTTTCCGCTAGATAATTTCCACTTTATTCCATAATTTCGTAGTGGAAGGGCTTGAGTGTTCTGATGGCTCCTACATCTGTATGGGTGGGACCAATGATAACGGTCCATGGTATGGTCACCCATGATAGATTCATCATGATGTGAAGAAGCAAGTCATAATAAATGGAGGTACCCGAATCAGACGGCTACTTTGGTCGATTGACCGTTCGCGGAAATTTAAGTTATGTTAATAATAATATCGAGGAAGACAAAAAAATCAGCATTCATTTACTCCAATGATATTGTGATGAAAAACAGAGTGAAGAACCCTGGAAAATAGAGAACTCTTGTCTATTTGAGGGGATGTCGTTTCTGACAAGAGAAGAGACGACAAGACAAGAGTTAGCACCCTTCCAAGACGGACATCAGCAGCAAAAAAGACGGAACAGAAGAGGACGGCAAATAAAAGGGTGGAAATATGGAATGCTGAGTTTATATTGATTCCCGGGAAGTCAGAAAATACAAGGAGCAAGAAATTGAGTGAAAAATATATAGACACGATTGTATTAGCTGATATTGGAAGAGAAGGAATTCCTGGACCCACAGTTACAGAGTAATTTATCGCTGAGGGGAGGAGAGTCAGCACCTAATAGTGGTAGTACCATACAGAAAATTAGGGCAAAGGGCTGTGAGCAGAGATCAGTTGAGTAATCCATTGACAGATATAAAGGTAGAGACCGCAATTTTAATTACAATCCATTTGAAAATTCGGAGTGGTCATCTGGGGGAAGAATTCGAGAGGATACGTGCACAACTAATTGCGAAAGTTCTTGAATGATAACACTGATGGGATTCGGAAGACAATGTCGGGAGAAGGATGGGTTGACAGCGACAGGAGAAAATTTATCAAGAAAAAGGAATTCCGGTGAGATAAGTTTATAAGCAGATTTAAATTATCTCAAATACGCATTACAAAACACGATTTTGTTTCTGATATCAGATGATACTCATGCGCAACAAATTTTCAGTTAAATAGTTAACCTTTTAGTTAGTTCTCCTGTTTAGTTAAATATCCAGTCGTAATGGAGTTTAATCTTGCATATCCATGAGCCATAGGGGAGCCGGGATGGTGGGGTGGCTTCCCACCAAGAGTGCCCGGGTTCGGATTCTGGAGACGGCAGATGCTTTTCAGTGGTCACTCGATCCCTACTTGAGATGCTTAATGGAAAGTACTTCGAGTGAGTACGCCACCCGTCGAATGGGACGCTAAACTGCGGACGCCCTTGGCGCCTTTCGTTAAAAGTAGGCTGATGCCGACGCCGTATTTCTCTCTACCTTTCTTCCTTTCCTGTCCATCCCTAATGGTGCAAATGACCTCAGCTGTCGGTCGCCTCCCCTAAAACTATTACTACTTCTATGAACCACTTTCTGCTAGAAATGTATAAGCATATTGGCTTCACTCTTTACTGTTTCCACACATTGTCTTTCTCTTCTCTCAATAACATTAGTTTACATTAATTAATAATTATTTTGCTATTAAGAGCTGGTTACGAATTTTATCTGAATTAATTTTCATAATATATATAGTACATATACTATATAAATTAGACATAAATAATTTTCATAATATATTCGAAGAGTATCTGTCTTATTCCACAGCTTTCTCTAGAGTATCATTGCAAAAATTATTCACGCACGAAGAATAAAATTTACTTTTGTTTCAAATCAAATAAGAATATTAGAAAAACTAAATTTACCATAAATTTTGCTATAATGATAAAAAAACTTCTTTTTTAGCTTTTCCCCAGTGCATGTTCAATCTGCAGTCTCATTTGTTTGCTTGAACACGTACGTAATTATTGAGCACTCTTTCCCGCCAACCATAAAACCGGACTTTGGGAACTTGTCTTTAACAAAATATCCCACGGTTCTGGAATGTCCTACGAAATATTACTTCATTAGCACGTTACTAAAGGAACTTTCCTGTCATTATTTGATATTGCTGGTACCAGGGTTTGAGGTTCGGTGTTGGTGAATCAATGAGTCAGTGCTTTCTTTTTCGCAAAAATAATGTGCATAAACTAATAATGACCAGTTAAAATAGTATAAAATACGTAGATATATATTTATTTATTTATAATGCTCTAGTGCACAGAACGAGATACTAAATCAGATGATATTAAGTTTCAAACATATTAATTCGAGCATCATCAATGCAAGCAACGTGGGCCAGAAATATGATTTCAATTTGTTTTTTTTGTAATGTTGTTAAATGTTAAAAATGATTTCAAAGGATATTTTGGATGCTAAGGAATGAGAATAATGAACTGAAATAAAAGAGAAGGAATATCAAAAGCAATTGATGAATTTCGAAATTATGATGAGTATATGTAGAAGAAATTTGTGATGATTAAAAAAAGTGCCTTACCTACGTAAGAAGTAATACTTACGCAAGGTTAAGTACGTAGCAATACTTACGGTAAGAACGGTGCATACAACATTACTAGAAAGGCTTTTAATACAGATAGGGTAATTAGGAAGAAGGAAAAGAGAAAGAATGGAAATTAAATTTAACTGGAAATTAAACAAAGATATGGAGATTACAAGAAAAAATACGGGTTATTGAGTAATTAAGTATGGAGAATGAAACGTGAAAAGATACAGGAATGTAAGAGAGGGAAAAATAGACGTGTTCTACAAGATGGTGAAATAATAATCATGAAAAAAAAGCTACATTGTGAGAGTAAGATAAGACAGAAAATTTATTTCCAGCATTGAAATAAGTTCAGCAAAGGCGAGAGAATGCTTGGAAGAAATTTAATGTAAAAATTAGTTTAGTATCCTTATATGTACGCATACTGTGAATGCGACATGCATAAGGATAATGAACGGGTAGTGAAAAGTTAAGTTTTGGAAGTTCGAAGAAGTTAGGGTTCTGAAAAAGTTGCAAGAGGAAAACATGGGGAGATAATGAAATATTGACGGTTGTGAAAGAAGGGAAAATGCTAGTTCGGCGTGGACGGAAGAAAACAACTGGGAGCAAGCGGAAATCATTCGGGCTCCTAGTAACGGAATAGCAACCAAGGAGATGAAAAATAGCTAAAATACCGAAAAGGAATTGAGCACTATGCAAACAGCGAAAATGAATTCAGGAGTAAACTTGAAGCGTTACATTGCTCCAAATAATTCAGAAATAATGTCGGTAAAAGCCAGACAACTCTAGATTGAAAACAGCCTACTGATGAAGCATGCTACTAATGATAAATTACTAGTTCAAAGTCAGAAAAATTGTCGTGCGTTAAAAGAAAAAAGTCGCATTAGTGCTTTGTTTGATGGATTATGCCAAAAGTTAGAGAGCAGAGACTAACATCGAGCAAAACTTAGTGAACATAAAAATGGACGCGGAATTAAGCTGCCTGTAATGTTCCTTAGGTTTCGCATTAAAAGCAAAATTACATAAACTTTACACATCTTTTAAAGTTAAATTTCCGCAATATATTATACACTCTAAGTATGGACAGAATTTGCAACTTCAACAGAATCATGGAAAACTCTTCTTCGAAACCCTATACAACATGTTACTGAACTACATATTTCGACCCAGTCTCTCGCATAGTGGGTCGCGGTGGTCCAGTGGGTAGAGCGTTGGACTACTGGAGGGTCCCGGGTTCGATTCCCCGGCGAGGCACTCTGGGCACCTGCAGCTCCACCCAAGCTAGTTGATTTTTCGGGTACCAGATCTTCCTGGGAAACCATAACCGGCACAGGGAAAGGAACTGGCCCCCCTACCCTGATGTGTGAATATTCACACGCCGTCGGGCTTAGTACATGGGTGAGCTCTACCATCACCTACTAAACCGACCTTCGGGTTGATTACTGTGTTTATGGTTTTTTTCTCTAGCATATTGTTCCAATTTCTTCTGGACATACTTAATTGTTTATTCCTATCTATTCGATTCCAACGGTCTAGATAGGTTGCATCAATATCCTCAGTAAACTTTATAATACATCGGCCATCCCAGAAAGTGTATGATTCAAGCTTGATGATTGGTATGTTTACATCATATCGTAACACGAAATAAATCCCCAGATTGGAGTTTCGAAGTGAAAAATCTTTTCACGTAACCAATGTTTAACAGCGACAACGCTCATCACTTCAAAACCCGCACCATACCCTCTCTTTTTTTCCTATCTACCCCACCTACACACGTACACAATTTCCCTACTTCACACTCTAGGCCCTTCCTCCATCCTCTTCCAGCCTCATGTTCTCCCTATGCTCCTTTTACCTCCTGCTTGCTTTCGACGCAGTGCCCCCTCCCTTCAAATCGTCCCTTTTCACTCGGAAAAACATCGCGGGCACCCAGAGCCAGTCGAGGACAAGTTTTGGGCTTACGGGGGTTGGAGAGCGAGATACACAGGAGCGAAAGAATGGGTGAGGGGAAGTGGGAGGGGAGTACACGAAATGGGAGGTACCGAGGGAGTTTCCGCGAACACCAAAACTACTTGAGATTAGAGATTGAGAGAGCGGGAGAGAAAGGAGAGGTTCCCACAGCTGTCTCCCCATCAGAAATGAATGGATCTAGTGAGGGAAGGAGAGAGAGAGAAGGAAGAATAAGGATTCGATGGTGACGCCAGGGAAAAGGTTAGGGAGAGTGAGAGGGAAGAAAATAAGGATAACCGGCGGAGGGAAATGATAAATCACAACGGAAGAAGAAAGGATGTGACCAAATAAATTTCTCGAAGAGGAATTTTTTTCACCGCTCCTTAGAAATGGTTCAAGATGCCCACGTCTAATTTTGGATCCCCACATTTCCTCAACAAAATTTAATCCTTCCGCAGCCAAACAGTTGAGCTCGTTTAAGATCGTTTGCTTACTGTTTTTGATGTATGACATAGAGTACATATCCCAAATAATGTTTAGTCCTTTAAGTCAAGAATTTGGAAGTTGGAATCGGTCTCAATGGAAACATAGTAAAGAGTCAATGATAAGACACCGGATCTTTAAAAAAAATACATTGAAAATATTATTACTTAGCAGAATATAGCGTGAAATTATCTGACGTTATTGATTTTTCATCAATCCCATTACAATTTGAGGAACTAGACGAAATCAATAGAGTAAATAATAATAACTAAAAAAATAATGTATTCGAAAAAATTATTTTTAATGCGCCTATGCACGACATATGTTATTCATAAAATTCCAACTCCAGTAATACCGGAAACCTTGTTCAGCCCAAGTATTGGTTTAGGAGACCTTTATATTTTGTTACATTTTACGTCATCCAAACCCCATAATATACCTTCTAGAGTTCAGAAAACATTTAATAGCCCTAAATGATCTCGCAGCTCATTATGGAAAAAACATCAATAAATTAATATCTCAACTTTTTGTGCTATGATACAGAGTGAGGAGAATATTATTTTGACTTCAGCAAATAGGAAATAAGAAAAAACTTACGTTAAAAAACAACGGCTTACTTAATAATAATTGATGGAAATTTACAAAATGAG
Organism: Hetaerina titia; assembly: GCA_037158775.1. Lineage (NCBI taxonomy): Eukaryota > Metazoa > Arthropoda > Insecta > Odonata > Calopterygidae > Hetaerina > Hetaerina titia. The sequence continues at coordinate 31,859,484 of CM073769.1, forward strand.
TTTTATATCCAAAGTGCGAATATATTACGAACCTGGATGTGAGTTCAGGGCCAATACAAAGGAAGAAAGACGACCATACGACCATGGCCACAAAGAAAATTAAATTACTTCTAATTTCATTTTGTGATAGTTTGGGCTCGGACCATTTTTATAATTATATATTTATTATTCGCAGACGTTACTAATAAAGTTAGGCAAAGCAAATATTTGCTAATGTAAGGAATAAACTGGGTATTAAATCTTCCTGGGAAATCACAGACAGCACAGGGTAGAAATTTGGACACCTGATGTGGGATTTTTACATGCCGCTTGGCTTAGTACTACATAAGCTCTATCTTACCTATCAAACCAACATTCGGGTTGATTATTCAGATTTTTCCAGAAAAAAATGTCCAGTCCCATTGGCACCATTACAACTTGATGAAAAGATATAATAACTTGACATCTGGGATTAATATGAGGAAAACAGTTGAGTTATTTCCACTGCTCGAAAAGGATCCCTTCAAAGAGTAATTTCTCATAAAATTTCCTGGGGCATGAAAAATGATCAATTTAAGAAGTCATAATTCTCATACCCCTCCTAAAATGTTGGCAAACTCGGATGAACTGGGGCTGACAGAACTGAAGAATTGAAAAAAGGAGAATCGTAAGGAGAAAATGTGAATCCCTAACCACCCGTATGTAAGCATTAAGTAGTCACTGCCATTATATTTTAGTAGTTACCACGGGACAAATTAAGTATGTCCGAGAGCGCACTGATGGAATTCTGAAGTGCAATAATACTCTCTTATATTTAGGACGGAAATGTAACTCTTCAAACTTGGCCCTTACCAATAACTTGACACCAGGTGACATGACGTAAACGCTGTTGATAAAGTGATTGTGACTAAGTCCATTTATAGAATATAAAAATTGAATTTTTGGCAATACCATGGCTGCACCATTTTGGTAGGGTCATTTCCCGCAGATTACAGATCGTTTATCAGAACAGCCAACTAATAACACAGCTTGCAAACCAAAGAATGAGTTCCATCCTTTCGACCTTTTGAGTCATCTGGCGAAAGCGGCATCCATCAGACAAACCTCAACTTTATTTACGGTTCAGGCTATATCTCAAGAGGACGCTAGATTCCATTGATGAATAGCACACGAGGAAAGAGACCGATTGAAAGGGATGGAAAATGACACAATTTCATACTAATCAAAATTATACTTGTTTGGCTATATCGGCAACAAGAAAATTGAGATATGGGGCGAAGAGAGTCAAATTAGTAAAGGCTAAAATTATTTATAATTACGTCAGTAAACTTAAAACTTATTCGTCACTCGCCAGGACATTAAATTAAAGCTAATTAAGGATAATTCATTTTATGGATTAGTGAATTATGAAATTCGATCATTTCAGTCGGCCGTTTTATCACGGTAAATACGAGGTTTAAGGTGTACACAATTAAGGATTAATGATTTAAAATTCAAATATTGCCTAGCGTTGATAACTCTAAGTGGTCTCAAAAATAAAGTTAACAATATTATTACAATTGCGCGTATTTTTTACAAGTAGGTCACTGATAATAATATAGCATTTTTTCCGCTTGAACGCAAATGCCCGCCAGCTGCTTTATCATCTTCAGATAACTTAGCAGAATTATCTCATCCGAAACGAGCCCTGGTTTTCACATTCCAAAGCAAAAGAGCACAATCATGAAATGGCAACGTCACCACATAATGCTTACCAAACAATTCAGTAAACTAACACTTGAGCCACAATAAAACTAGAAAAACAAAAATGTGATGGCAAAAATAAAAGATTCAAATTTAAACACTCGTAATCATATCAGTGCGGTTAACTATTCTGATTAATTTTGTACAAACCTCCAACTTTGCGATGACAAGTACTCTTTAAAATTTTCAATCCGTAGCGACGAAATGGCTTCCTTTTAAAAATGCACACGCAGCATAGCACTCAGCATAGTTTGTGATGGCTCAGCGGAGACGTCATCAGAACGAAGCTGAAGAGGTGGGGGTGTGTGAGAGAGAGGGAGATAATAATATCGACAGTGAATGGACCAGAGACTGTCGTCAGAGGACGGCAAAAGCGCGAAACGAGGATCGAGACCGCCATATGGCACAAATGCCTCCTCCCTCAGCCATAGGGAAGCCAACGCCCTCGTCGCGTCGTAAAATCGCAGGCGACGAGGGAGATGAGGGAGAGAGGACTAAAGAATACGTGGAAGTCATTTGCACCGGATACGCTGATATCTTTTTTCCCTCACTCTGACTGTCTCACAATGGTCGGAGTGGGCACAGCGACAGAGAGCGGAGGGGGCAGATAAGAGAAGTCATGGCAGCATATATCGAAGGTTGCGATAGGCACGAGAGGTACGAAGTCACCATCGCGTCCGACATTGACGACGGAGTGAGAGAAGGCGGAAGAAGCCGCCGTGTGGTTGAAGAGGAGGAAGAGGTTTTTTTCTCCCTAGTTCCCGCGCTGGTTGAAATGGAATGTTGGAACCGAAGGAAAAGTCTCCCCGAGGAGCTGTAAACGTGTCCGTGACGTGAGAGGGTGCCGCGAAAACAAGTGCAAAAGGAGGGGGAAGCGAAATTGACGAGCGAGAGACTCTCTCTCCTCAAGGGAAGGTGGAGTCGCCTCTCCCTCTGGATTGTGGCGAAAACCTATTCGCATGAAGGCTAGAAAGTGACGCGCTACGAAGAGAGACGAGATGAACACCGCGTGAAAGCGAAGACAAGGCTGACGTGCCGGGAAGGGGAAGCGAGAGAGTGACTAGAAGTGGGACTTGGGAGGAGAAGAGAGGGAAGGAGTAAAGGGAAAATTTTGGCACGGAAACGGACCCGACTCACGCCTGTAGACCTGGTCCTAAATCTTCTTTTTTCGCGCCCGAGAGAGTAGACGAGATTTCGAGGTAGGGACCGGTTTAACCCATTTTCCGCAAAAATAACGAGTCCCCTCCCCTAATACCTCCCCTCAAAGTTGTTTTTTCAGCGAGGATGGGATCGAGGTGAGTCGAGGACGGTGTGCGAGTGGCCAAGGCGGTGTGAGTCACGTAAGGAAGGTCACTTGGCGTTCATGCAACAGTCCGTCTGGTCACGCGTGTCGCAGTGAGAGACGCTGTGAAGGGTGGCGGCGCGACATCTCTCAGTGTGTGCGTCATGTGTGAGCACGCGCGCGCGCGTGGTCTGCGTCTATACGTGGCGATCGTTTTTCCGTCTGATTCGTGAGTGAGCGCGGCAGATTCAACGGAGGAGTTGCTAAAGATAAAAACGCTTCTGGCGCTGCTCGGCGAGCGGTCGTAGGGAGAATCACTGAGTAACAGTGGGGTGAGAAAAACATAGGGAGAGGGGGACATGAGCAATAGGGAAAATGGTGGAGGAAGCAGGAGGGGGATGATGCCGGCGCCAGCGCATTGACTCGCCCGTTCATTCATCGGCATAAAGAAGCTCGTTTGGCGGGACATTGTTCTTCCGTCCCTGTGAAAAAAACCCGTGTGCCACGTGACAACGAACCGAAGCCCCATGTTTCTCAGCCTCCAGCCCATTTAATGTAACAACAACGGGGAAAATTGACAAATTTTCGATCCCAGGGCGTCAATTTCGATGGAAATTTCGACCATGCCGCTTCTCTCTCGACCCCCGCCCTACCTCACTTCTCGAGATTGATTGCTCCGGAGTAAAATATACTCCCATCTTTTTTTTTTTTAAATTCATCAGGATCCCTTACCCCGCATGACGGGTGCTACTACATGTGACTATGGACGACGAATGTCCCCCGTTATCGGTCGACGCCGTGCGAAAATACGCCACAGTGGCGGCGTTGGCGGCCGAAGTCGGAAACAGCGGTTCGAGATGGGAGGGGGCAGACCCTTCGTTCGGAGAGTGGAGGGTGGAAGGGGAGGAATGGGGAGCTGGATGGGGGGAGGCTGAGAGAGCGGGGGAGGATGGTGAGGAGGCTGCTATCCTGAATCAAGAGCGCCGGCATCCGAGCACAACAGTGCAGAATCCGATGCCGTCCGAAAAGGATCCAGGCAATGAGGCCCCGACCTCCATCAAGCTTTACCGGAGAAGATGGTTCATCCTCGCCATTTTCGTCGCCTTCTCGGCATCCAACGCGGCGCAATGGATCCAGTACGCCATCGTCAGCAACGTGGTCACCAAATACTACGGGGTCGAGTCCATTGCCGTGGATTGGACTTCGATGATCTACATGATCACCTACATCCCGTTCATCTTCCCCGCCTCATGGCTCATTGAGAAAAAGGTGAGCGTGCACATGACTTTTACTCTGTTTTGCAATTTTTCGCATTCATACCGATTGGAATTAAAGACGAGTTTTCCCGGGAAAAATTGAGCAACGCCGCGCGCGTGAGAGCGCGAACGAGGAATGTGCAGCGTGGCTTCTCGTCGACATAGTGTAGGTAGTCACCATCCGTAGAAATCATTCCATTTTAAGAATTGCACTCCGGAACTTGTTTTCTTATCCCCACTTCAAAATGTGTGACTGTGAAAATAGTCTTAAGAATTGGAGATTGTAAATATAATTTCCCTCTATTCGTCATTTACTTTTTTTCTTCTCCCGTGTAGCTAATATAATGAAATCGTTTTCATACAAGCTTTCAAATGTGATGCTTTCAAGCTTTTTTAAAGAATTTGTTCTTCAAATGAACGTGTCCGTACCAAGATTTGGTGTCATGCGGTTTGCTTATTGCATCGCGAAGTAACTCATCGTGAAACCGGACTTTTATTTTACTACTTTGATCTTTCGTAAAAAGGGGCGCGTGCAACTCCAAGTCTTTTTATGCAATGTTTAATGAAAGAGTTTCAAGTTCTACTCTGTAGTCGGTTGTTGGGATTTAAATGATCTGCCCCTCACTTCGTGGGTTAAAAGTTCACGTTGAAATTAAGGGGAATAACAAAATTTCCCATTATTTTTTACGTTTTCCCGCCACGAAGGATGAATGAATCGCCCAGAGCGGCGACGGACTGTCTGCGTTGCCTGGGTTCGAGTTCGCGTGCGACGGGGTAGCGCAATTTCCCGGAGCGGAAAACAAGTGGTTCAGGGAGAGCATAATTCCCGAAGGTCGGCAAACCAGTACGACGTACCTCCGTGCCCGTTTCCCTGCCTCAGATTGTTGTCATTCCTCATTTCCCGTTTTGTAACACGGGAGCAATCGACGGCTCAGATTATACCGAACGTTCGTAAAAGTGTTAGATGGATGCCGCTTACAGCCTGATTTATTTCCCTTTGAACTGAGATTTTGTTTGCTCTCTCTAATCGATGTTTGAAGAAAATTCGCTGATTTAGCAAAATTATGGTACATCTTAGAGAACTCCGATTAGATTCGAAAATTTTCCGCGATGTTAATTCTGAATCTGACTACATTCACCTCTCGCAGGAATCAATATATAGCTACCGATTCGAACTTCCAAAAGTTACACCCATGCAGTTGGAGACTTTTGATTATACTCACTTAAGTGCCCATGACTCGAAGCTGCAAATATTTACAAAACATTGGCTTTCGTGAACAAATATATTGGTATAAGAACAACTGAGTAACACTTGACAGGTATGTCTCGAATACAGAATATAGCTTTACCCAGAGGACCCTTAAGTTTTAGGGGATTCAGGTTTTCTTGCAAAGTTTAAACCAATTTTTGGCTATTGTATCTGAGAATAATTAATCGGTTTTCCATTAAAGAAATATACCAGAACACTATATATAAGTACCAGAATATGCAGCTTTGCTCAAAAGAGGCCGGGCTATGTCTTGGGATTTACTGCTTACATACCCATGAACGGAAAGAAAACACGGTTTAGCCGGCTAAGAAAAATGCATTACATACATTGGAGTTAAAAATCAAAAAATTATGTCACGGACGTTATTCCACATTGTTATTTTTAAAGAAATTGCATGATCATATATCAGTTTTTCACCAACACAAAAAGTAGTCGCATACTAATCCCAAAAGAATTCCCCTAAAGTTGTTTAAGCTGAATGTTATATAACTAAAATATTTTCAATTCCTGTGGACTTCATAAACTCTAATATGCGGGTGTTTAACTGCACACATTACATCTTCCAGTTTAAAAAACCGGCTTATCGACACTTAAGCAAGCAGTCCTAATTCCGAAGTCACGCAAATGAAATCTTCTTCCGTCTTCACTAATTTTCGTGTGGAATAGTAAGACTTGTTATTATATTAATTTCGGGTCAAATTCTTAAATAATATTTGAATATGTGGATGTACCGAAGATATTGGAGTCAAAGCTTAGTCTGTGGCGTCATTTTTTCATTTTTACTCTCATTCATTTGAAGAGAATAAAGCACTTTATGGTCTGCGAGGAATCTACTTTTTATGTTTGTGAATCTTTCAGTAGCCTGGTAAAAGGCAAGGTATTAATGTAACACTGAATAAAAAATGATTCACCTCACTCTAGGCTGTTCACTGACTGTATTCATCTTAAAATCTCGCACTGAAATTAACTTCTCTTTTCCTACGGTGGGCCATAATGTAGACATCCGTTGCTGCCGTCCGGAAATTCAGGTAAAATTACATTTAAAGAGAAATTACGTGGAATTATCACACAAATGAGCACACGGGAAACATAAGAAATACTGCGTTCCATGACTAAATAGCTATTTTCCAAACCCAAGTTTATAATTAAGTGCATTTCTATCCAAATAATTGAATAGTTGCTCGACGTGTACTCGTATAATCCACAAAGTTTCCCATATATTGCTATTAAAATGCCGTCATGGATGTAAGGAAACCTGAAGATAAGTAAACATGACGCTACGAAAGGTCAAAGTCCTTTTTTTCGCAAAAAATTGCCTCTTAAAACTTACACGGGATAGTGTCAATAGAGTAGAAACTTAAAAGAAAAATGTATTAAAACGTGCATACAGTCATACATTTTATAATGTCCAATTACACAACTCTGATGTGCGAATTTCTTACGCCGTACTTGGCTTAGTACTGGGTGAACTCTACCATCACCTACCAAGCCGACCTCCGGGTTGAATACTGTGTGTATGGTTTTGTATACAAGTCATCAAATTGTTTGATATTTTTACGACAATTTTCCTTTTTTGGTGAATTATGATAAGCTTCACCAACATTTGTCCTCAAAATTTAACTTTTAAGTCGGAGAGGCTAAACTATTGGAAAAAAATACCCGTGTTTAAAATCGGAACAATACCTGTGTTTAGAAAGTATTTTATATTCAAGCGTCATAGTATTCAAAACGTTAGGAAAATAATTCCGTTTCTTCTGAATAATAATGTTAGAAATAGCAGTCGATTACTTTTTGTATAAATGAGAGAATTGGTGGCGGACGATCTAAAGTAATGCCGTCGAGAAAATATGAGTCAAGACCTTGATATGGAGTGTAATATGATTAAAAAACCTGGTTTTTATTGAAATAGAATGAGTACGGAATGGATGTTTTTATGACGTTGATAATAAAACGAATGGAGGAAACAGAATCAGAGATGGATATGGTTGGAGATGAAGGAACTTAATATAGAAAAGTTGAGGAAGGTAGAAAAAGTGGACGGATGAGGACGGAATGGTTAGAGAATGTTGAAGGAAACGATGAGGAGAAGAACGATAGACAAATAAATGGGGAATATTAATAAATTTTGGTTAGCAGAAAGATGTGTACGAAAATGTGAAAGGCCAAAGACGGGAAAGCGTACGGCTAAACAGTTCGAAAACATTATTAGGAGACCGTGGTTAATAGCAAGCTATTGTAATTTGTCGAAGACGCGCAGCGGTTTACACAGCTATCCCTAATCTTGAGGGCAAAGTAGCTTCAGCAGATGACCTTAATGCTATACAGCATTGGCGCAACACTTGGAAATTAGAATTAAACTTGGGCTAAAACAAAAGTGCGTGGGGATGAATTTTTGGAAAAAGAGCAGTTCCCTCCCGAACCCCTGCTGAATCAGGGATGCTTAATTAGAATGTGTAGACTCCATTAAAAACATAGGCATTATTATGACCCACGACCTCTGCATGATGAAACATACGTATACGGAGAGTATGTGCGAGCTAACAAAAAATTAGGATGCGTTATAGAAGAGTATTGAGGAAATGTGCCGAAAAGGTTAAAGAGCAATCTTATATTTCGCTAGATATGCTGTTAGTTTATGGGATCCTCATAAAGTTGGATTAATTGCCGAATTACGTCACGTGCAGCGTAGAGGAGCTAGATTTGTAAAACGTTGTTTAGATAAACTGAGTTGCGTATCAAAATTATTACAGAATATTTGCCAAGAATCACTGACGGAGCGATGGTTTCATTGCAGATTAAACCTCTGGCATAAATTGGAAGGAGCTCTTTTGAGCGATGATTTTGAAAATGTGCTATTAACCCCATCGTACTACGGAGATATCATGTAAATAAAATTGGAGAGATTATGGGTAGAGCAGATGGATTTAAGATGACTTTTTCCCATGAACGATAAGATATCAGAATAACACTATCCGACCGCGCTTGGGGGTGAAAGTATTTTGTTTCAAAAGTAGTCTGGTGTGTAAACACCCCCTGACACACACCGTAGGGGTGACTTGCAGCGTACCATGTATGTATGTAATGATGAGTAGCAATTTTCAAATGACCACCCATGAGTTTTGGTTGGAATGAGAGTGAATAGGCGCGCATTATGTGCGTCACAAATTTAAGGTGCATATCAAAAGTACCCTTGCTAGTATAAATGCAAACTTTTCTTCTCAAATACACGAGTGAAATGGCAACATTGCACCTAACTTCATTCCAAGTATTTCGTATGGTATCCATATTCGGTAAACTGTGTACATATATTCCTCGAATGTGAGGTGTTTAAAGTTTTATGCTTAATTAATCGCACGAGTAGATAACCTGATCCGTATGAGCTTCAAAACAAAGGAAGTCATCAATTCAGTAAGCTCTAACAGGAGATATCCCCAAGCAATTGTTGGTGGATCTTTCGCTCCACGTTGACGCGTCTTCTTCATTTTGCAAAGATAAATGATACAAATTCGAAAGTTTCTCTTTTTTCCTGGAGTTATTTCATTTTTTAACTATCCCTTTCGTCAAATTAATCTTTGTCGGCTGAATTTGACTTCTACGACAACTGAAAAGCGGAACTTTGCGACTGAACTCAGGATAATAGTTGGTGGAGTGTCTGCATACATTTTTTACTAAAAGAAAGCGAGATTTTCAGAAGCGTAGCAGTTAGCTTTTGAACACAAGAGCAACTTAAAAATGTACGGTTTGTTTTTTATATTATTTGGCGATAAAAAACGCAACATCTTAACAAATTTATCATAAGTATAAGTTCATCGGTGGAAATCGTTCAAAATCATGCATCTCTCCATAAAATACCACGCAAAAAAATAATCAGGACAAACGTAAGACTTTCATTAAATGAAACCTTAAAATACCCATCCAGCCTTGCGGCTCACGTGAGTTTTGAACCGAGATTTTCAAATCGACAGCAGTGTATGCCTTATTACCCGGAATTAACGAGTACCATCACCTATCACACTAAAAAAATAAGGTTGATTTGCAGCAACTATCACCCCCAATCCTTTACAAGTTAACTTCCCCATTACGCCGTAACTTCAAGAAATATAACCTCATTAATTACTTTAGGTGCTCCAATTATTTTGTTCCGATCCATTCTTCCCTTTCTTGTATCGTAGTAAATGTACTATCTTCATAAGGTAGTATACCCAAATTTTTAGCTTTTTTTATTCTGATTTTTGAGTATTCTCAGTGAGAGACTCGCTCTTTCTTTCCGGTGTTGCCAGCAAACTTTCTTCTCCTACATTTCATAAAACTACGCTCCATTTATTTTTCATCATACCCGCAACACCATGTTTCAATGCTAACCTTCCCCTCTCCTTCTTTGTTCTTAAGCTTAGATTACATTCTCTTAGATTAGATAATTATGATGCATTATGTTATGGTTAAATGTTTAAATGAGGGCTTCTTCATTTTGAAACTTGTGTTGTTGGTGGTTACTTGATGTAACTAATGAGTGCAATAGTGTCGTAGTTTAAATATGGTTCAAATTTATCCAATTCTCACTATTAATATAGATATTATATTATCGAGTTCTTAATTAATTTGATTATTTTAAATAACTTTTTTAATACAACTGGATTATTCGACAATAATTCATTGAAGAGCACCTATTTTTTTACGGCGCTCATACATTTCCTTAGTGTGCTCACAGTCAGTGTTCAGTGGGGAAAATAATAACAATAGAAAGGAAGAAAAAATGTCGAGCGAAGCAGGAACGTAAATGGGGTGTAGGAACGTATCTGAGGGTCGGAATTAATTGAGGGTTCACTAAAGACGAAGTGAAGCGGAGAGAACCCCTTGCTTGGCATTCCATTGTGCAGTAAATCCGAAAAAAAAGCCGACGGCGTCAGAAAAACCTTCTCAGGGGAGGCTTGGTTAGCACCGGCTATTTCAGTGAGGCTTTGAGAAGACGGAATGGAACTTCTGTAATATGGGAGACCTTTTTTGTTTTAACGTACGCGGTGTTCCATTCTCCCCAAAGAAGGATTTAAAAATAAACCTTCAGTTTTGATGGATTTTAAAACATACACTCATAAAAACATACTGTTCCTCGTTCCACCAAAAGCATATTTCAGGACGACTTCTGTTTTGCTAATCTGAACAGGTTTTCATTGCTACATCTTCCTGCTTAATTTCCTTTCTACCTTTTCTACACTACTGAGATAGTAAATTATCTCTCTTCAATAATAGTTTTAATCGTAATCTGATCGAAGAATGCCTCATAACACTCACTTTGTTCATCTGGTAGTGTCATTTGAAGTTCATGAAAGGCTGAGAAATTTACCTTCAGAAAAGTGTGCGAACAACAAGATGGAGAAAGGAAATAAAGAAATAAAAGTGAAAAATGAGGTCAACCCACCGCTTGAGGAAAGTTCTCAAGGAGCCGAGGAGCTTAAATCCTCGCTGGTGCTTAGGTGTGGCACAAATGAAATCACCATACATACCAATGGATCGGAATAACAACAAACAAACCGTCTCACATACCAATTAATCGGAATAACACGAGAAAATCGCCCGGTCAGTTACTGTCTTGTTTAGCGGATCTGGGTCAGCGGAATGTACTAGCAAATTGTAGCAATACCAAGTGCGGTAAAAATTCCTAAAAGTGGAATCGCAGGGGACCTCATTTTATTTCCGATAAATAAGTAGCAGGTTCTTCATCTTACACCGGTTAAAAAAATATGGCGGAAATCAAAAACGTAAAAATTTGGAATTAAATGTTTTGTCATTAAATCATCCTTTCTAACTTATGAGCGCAGAAACAGATAATTTCACACTACGGAGGTTGAAGACCAAGTGTGGCGTTTAAATATAAAGTAACTGTCAGAAGTACACGTCTTTCCTGTATTCATACTTTATTATTTCGGGAACTAACGCGAAATTTACTACCCTTTTCTCCGTTGCGAAATGGGGAAAAAGTATAGGAGTATATGCGTAGAAGAAATTTTCTTTTGGTCATAAGTTGCTTTCGTAATTCCGGAAAATCACATTTAATACCCTAAAGGTGATTTTTTGGTTCACATAGGTCATGAATTTTCCAAAAAAAAAGTTCTGAAAATTTGAAGAAAATGAAAGACCTGAAGCAAGCTCGCGGCATGATTAAAATAATATGCTTCCCAGGATTGTAGTCAAGTTGTTAGGACATAGAGTGTCAATTAAAATAATCATTCCCTTACTATGCGTTCATTGCATGTCAAAAAGTGAAATTACCTCATTTGGAAAGAAAATTAGCCGACATTTTTGGAGCTTCAGAAATGGTTAAATTTGAACACGAATTCTTAGTTGAAATAATTATAGAATTTAGTCAATTAAATCTATCAGAAAAGTAAATAATCTCACTTGCGACTTCGGCATTCGGATCCAGTAAGACTTGAAGATGCAAGATCTGATTCAGTTTCCACTAATAAGCACCTAGGGGGAGTGAAGTTCAGTGGCCGCGACGCGGTAAAAGTGTAATAGTCCCCGTTTTCCACCTGGCTATCCTCCAAATCCAACGCGATGAAATGCGTACCAGCAAGTCTGAAAAAAAGGTTTAAGAGTCAGCGTAGCAGGCGCTAAATCCATTTGAATAATTTTTATAAGATATTCATAATGCTCAATGTACATCTTCTCTTGTGTATTACTTAATACACAATGTAAAAACCTTTTCTAGGAAGTTTTCACAACAGGTTATATATGCACACGTACACATATATAATTGTAAGATATTACACATAACCCTTAGAGGAGATTCTTCATCGTTGACAGTGCAGTGATTACATATTTATTTGCTGTAGTAAAAGTAGAACTACGTAGTACTCTATAGAACATATAATAACTATGACTTTATAGAAAAATAACAATATGTCGTACTTATCTGCATTCAATCATATTTAGGAGGTGGTCAAGCAATACCGTAGCTGCCAAGTATCTTCCATTATAAAACACAGCAACAAAAACTACGATACGAATTTTCTAATTGCATTTAGGCATCAAAATACAGGCCATACATTACGTATATGGACCAACTGGGAGAGCTCGGGAGAAAGCAAAGCTTATTAAAATTTTATTCAACCATCATATAATATGCCCGTTCACACGCGTTTTTATAGTCAGGGTCGTATTTTCATTAGGTTTAGTGATAGCATTTTGTCTAGATAATAATGGCTCTAGTTATAATCCAATCGGAAAAGATTCTTCGGATATAAAGAAAAAGCATCGCTATCGAAGATCAGGAAAGTCTCTAAGGTCACAGAAGGTAGAAGGAAGTTCATTTTTTCAATTCATTGGTATGATAAAGATTTTATTTTTTTATCTAATCAAAAAAATTGGGATCAATTGGCCTAAATAGAGTACTTTTAGTATTAGTTTCCTTTAGAATGTAAATCCCAAAGAAATGCGAATTACTTCGTTTTTCAAATGCTTCCGATATGAAGTAACAAATTGTCCGTTTCTAAATAAATTCGAGATACATTGAATTCATTTATTTCCCCTCCTCCAAGGGAACTATTTCCAAGATCTTGGATGCCAATAATTGTCATAGTTTTTGCTAGATTCAGGTACTCTATAGGTTTCCTTTTTTACAGTATATTTTCTTCATTAACTATTTTCGTGTTTTCTTCGAAACTACTGAAACTAATATTATAAAGTCATTCAAAAAATCATTAACTACCATGGGGAAGCCTTTAAGCACATTATGAAATGCAATATTGCTTCACAAATTCATTTCTGCCGACTGTTTTTCTTAATCTAACAATTTCTCAGCCAATAATTAAATGGATATGAGTACGGGAAAACACCCAAGAGGCAAACCTAAGTTTGGAAAAACGTTTAGAAAAAACTGTGAGCTGGAGCTCACAGTTTTTGCTCTGGGATGCAGAGGCTGGATTTCTTTCACGTTAATGTAAGACGCATGATTCATCTTATGAAAATCCACTTCAAATTTATGCGAATATATTACTATCAAGCAGTAAAACCTCATTATCAATTTCATCTATCTTTTATGTTTTGTAGGTATCTAAACTAAATACAATATGGAGGACTTTTGGTTGCAGTGTGGACGAAAGTAAAGGATGAATAAATTATACTAATATATATCATTCCTGAAAAATCTCCAGTTTGAGTGAGTTGAATTTTTATGCATAAATCTTTTACGCTCTTCCTGCATTTCTATCGTTTTCGAAGAACAAAGAATAAATAAAAAAAACAGTTCAAAATACTGACACTGTTTCTTAAGTTATTGTTCTTTAGACTAAAAAGTTAAAAGTGACGCTTAAATATTATTTTTTCACATTTTTCATGTTCCTTAAAGAAACGCCTCAATAAAAGCCCACAAATAATAGCTGGGTTGGGAAAAGTATGTTCCAAAATTGGTTTCATCGTCAGGGTACTTTTTAAATTTGAAATTCATACAAATCCCGTATAAATTATTTAGTTACCTGATTATTATCCAAATGAAATGTCACAGATTAGAGGAGACAACTACCGACACTAAATTATTAACACACAATATCTCCAACTCGGCAATACTTATTAGAATTTCCGACTATGCAAATTGGCTGCGATTATCCATACTCAATAGAAGGTTAGTAATCGGTGTTAGTGTATCCCATACATATTATCGTATAATTACTAAGTAATCTACCGGTTAAGGTAGGTTTTGTGTGGACACAACTATCAAATAAATATTTTGTGATTCCCGACAAAACACAATCCAGCAACCTACTCTATATCGAGTCCCTCTTCATCTCTGTGCACTTCCTTCCACCCTTCATCCCGTCCAACATCCCTACACTGTTCCTGCCATTTCCTCGTTTGCCCAACATTCTCCCTCTATTACAGTTTTCACCATCCCACTGCCGAACAATACGTCCTTCATCCATTTTTCCTGCCTCCTTAGGATTTCTCCCAACAAACCCCTCTCCTCATTTGTTTTCTTTTCGGTCCATTTCACCTTCTCCATTCTTCTCCACACCCACATTTCAAAACCTCCACTCTACGTCTATCCTCCTGCTTCAGTGACCACGTTTCCGCGCCGAACATATGCTCCATATCAAAGTTTTTATGAGTCTTTTCTTAACCTCCCTACACAGCGTCCCTGCCATCAATTCCCTCCTTGTGAAAGCCTCTTCTTAGCGCAATTCTTCTCCTTGCGTCCCTACTACTTTGACCGTGTTGATCCAAAACACTTCCGAAATACGTCAAATGTACCACCAGCTCTATTTTTTGCTCTCCTATTTTAATGTTTAGTTTAGCCTTTTTCTCTCTGGCAAATCGCATAACCTTTTTTTCATTAATATTGATTCTCATCCCATATCTATCTCACTGAATTTCCGATTCACTCAGCAATCCTTGCAATCCCTTGGCTGACTGACAAATTTTAAAAATTTGTCAGTCAGCCAAGTTTGACAAACATTTAACATACCATACATATTAGGATAAAAAAAGGTTCACAATGTTTTTACTTATTTTAGGACACGACGAGGCACCAATAAATATTTAAAAATTCCTTAAAATATTTGCGCGCGAAGGTCACTTCTACAATTCTAATGCTCACCCAGAATTTATCTTTGGCTTAATGTGTGAATATCGCAGTAAAAGAATACAGGGTACAGAATTAAAGAAACTGCGTAAGGAAAACAATAAATTTAATAGGCTCAAAGTATTATATCAGGAAAAGTAAAAATGTTGCCGGAATATCACAGTCAACTCAACTCTAGGTTCAAAAACTATATTTAGCTTTTCAAACATTAGGGAGGAAAAACATCTTTAAACCATGGTAATGAATAAAAGTGAGATCTCTAAGGTAACATAATCCAAGAGGTAGTAATGCGTAATGGCAAAACTGAGATTAGCTTCTTTATGGAAACTTGCCTCCAGATAATTTGTTTTTGAGGATTCATGAGCAACTGGGTTCATTCCGTATCACCGCCATAAATTTATATTGAAATATAAACGAACAAATTTATCTTTAGAATTGATTTCATTCATTCAAAAATATCCCCTCGGTATAACAGACACCACCCTATAAGGTGGTAAAGTATTTGAAATGGACAGCAAAGGGATAGAGAAGGATTAAGAACTACCATAGAGACGGATTGAGAACTTTTGCGATCGGATTCTAACTGGAGTTTGCCCACGAGCGAAGAGTTCCACACGCAAGTGACGCACTCACAGCCACGGGCCGCATGGTCACGGCAACGGCTACCAGTAAAACAAAAATTAGGCAGGGGATGAAAGAGCAGGTCAAACAAAGACAAACCTTTCGGGCATGTAAGGCGGCTTTTGGAGGGATTATGGAATCCTGGAAGATACTCTATGTGGATCTGAATGTGGCACCCATTCTTAATTTTATTTTAAAATACTTCACTCGTATTTTGTCTATGTAGCCTTTGCTTTGTAAATGTTTTCTCCTTTTCGGGTTCGGATTTATCGGTACTTCAGGCCGACGCCGAAAGTCCTCAAGCTGTGTTTGTCTGTCTCGTTTCCTCACCGTAGGCCTTTCGGAAATTAGTGTCTGTTTCACATTTTTGAATGACTGAAAAACATGCTGTATGCTTGTTCATTTGAATTATCCATCTGTTACGGCAATGTTTAGCGGCCTACAATTACTTTCCTTCACTGTAGTGGCGGCATGCGTCTTTTTTTCTTGTTAAGTTATATGTCTTCGTCGCGTGACGGGAAACGACTGAAGTGGAAACATATATCTATAAAAATATGAGTTACTGTATGAGATTCTCTCGGTAATTATAAATGAAATTTAACATTATTTATAGAATCTTGATATACTGCGGAACAAGAACCAGAAACAATTACCTTCAATTCAACACAGCCCTCTTACCGCTACAAGGTTATGTTGAAGATAACGCGTCATAGGGTCTCTTCACATACGTTTTAGATATTTAAAGAATAATTAGAATTTATTTTCGCTAATATTTTTCTACTAATGAATCAACAAGAAATTTTTGACTAGAGGAATACTTCAATAAATACGGAAGACAACATAATATTTGAAAAACAAAATTTATTATATGTTTCATGTAACGTTGAAAAACTAGGAGGAAATACTATATAAAATTTCAACTAAAAGATGTTTTCCTTATTCCATAATCAGAATGTTATGCATAATACTCGTAACAGTAGCCAAAGTTAGAAGAGCCTTTAACAAAGATCTTGAGATCTTTCGGGCTTGAGAAAACTGATATCCCAATGGTAACCAATAATGGATACGATTTCTAAGGGAAGAGGGAGTATGAAAAGATTGGAATGCCTAGATGTTCGTATTGCATAGTGTTGCTTAAGAAAAGAGCTTAATAAGAATGAAAGGAAAATGAAAATTGATTAAGGAATAGAAATGTTTAGGAAATGGAATAGCAAATAATAAAACAATTAGAGGAAGTAGACTTGAAATTATTAATGTCCCGGCAACTTTAAATTAAATTAAAGACTTCAGCAGAAACATGGAAGAAATGAATTCATTCGTAGAGGAAACCACGTAACTTATACCCAGGATCTTAACGCTTAGAGTTTCTCTTACTTTGAGTTAGATATTTCTATTGATGATAATGACTTTTAAGTGATCATTAATTCGTGAATACCCTATTAGCTTGCTAACATCCGATGGTATTAGGTTAAATTCTGGGTACTTAGCGGAAAGGAAATTGAATTTTCACAATAGCACCGCAAATTGGCTCAAAGACAATATTTTAGCACATGCACATTCAAACTGAAAAACACGCAATAATAACTTCGAAAAACAAAACTGGTACAGCATAATGCAGGTGATAATTAGTGAAACATTTAAAATCACAGACGAAATATTGCAGAAAATTTATTTAATTGCTCCTCCGGTGGTGTTTTTACCTTACCGTTGAGGATATCACTTCCGAGATATCGTCATTACAAGTCATGGAGTAGAAAAGCATTCTTTGTGTTTTTAGGTTTGTTTACAGTTGTTAAAAGTGAAAGGTGGAAAATGCAACCCTAGTGTGAAGTCATTAATTCTGCCGTGAATGCCTCCTTCTAAACCACCTTGAAATAATATTATAAATACTAATCCAAATACATTCTATAGGTAATTTTCATTTTATGATTCGATTCTTTGAAATTTTATGAGACAAAAAATGCTTTCATGAATTACTATTAATTTTTATATTGCAACGATGATGAACGAAAATCACTTTACTTTATTATAGATGCCTAACTATAATGTATGTATCTTTCATTATTTGTGCTTCTTATTGATTGTACCTAAGCTTTCCTTGAATTGTGGATACATAATTTTGCAAAACAACAAAATTTGCGCGAAGCCAGTCACCTATCTTAAAGAAGAATATTGGAATAAAATGAGATAGTAAAACTTAAAAACTTCAAGTGCCCGTATCTAAGTGGATATTATTACCTATCTTATACTCCATTGTTATTACCTAGTTTGGTAACGTTCTATGATAAAACACTTCCTCGACGGGAGGAAACTTAATACTCCTACACATAATGCTTAATGTCACCCGCATATATACTATATAACCACCTTATTTTTAAAGTGAATTAGAGGTTATGGAAATATTTAGACCTTGAAAATTTTTACAGTTACCTTTTAAAAGGCTGCTGCTTTTAAAAGAAGAAGTGAGGTAAAAACAACATTTCTCGTAACTTTCGGGAATCGGTCAAACACTGCTGTGGAGAAGAAGTGTTCAGAGTGATAATAAATATTCAGATGTTGCCACCTCCATCTTTAATCTATAAGGAAATAAGTCATGACGATTCGAAAGTTATGGAATAAAAATTGATTTAACCCAATCATTGCCTTTTTGGACGTAAGTTGGAATTAAATAGGCAAAACAGTGGTGAAATAATCACCACGATCATCCCGCTTGAGTGAAAGAAATGAAGAGCTTGGGGGAAATTAAGACAGGAAGGATCGTAGACATTTCATTTTAGGTCACATTGGAAAAGTACTCCGTTATCTCTTAATAGAGCGGGATGCAGCCCTCACAAAGAGTCCCAGGGGTCGGAGTGCACGGAGATCAAGTGAACTGCATGGATCGCTCTCTGTGTCGAGAAAAGTGAGCTGAGCGGAGTGGAGGAGGAACCACAGCCAGCCCCTCACATTCGTCATAGCGGGAGGAGGGGAGAGAGGGGTTGAGTAGGATTGACGGCAATGGGGACAAAGGGCCACCGGGACTGATTGGGTTAGGGAGGAGCCTAACGGGGGGGAGAACATGTAAAGAAAGATAACTCATTGCTCACGGAAGACCCGACGTCGAACCTTCGGCGTTTAACTTAAATGATAAGGCCATCAGGAAATTATCTCGATAAAAAAATATAACGATTTTTTTCCAGAATGTATAAAAACATCTTTTCTTTTTAAAACCAAGAATCATGTTGAACAATGCTGTCACACAATGTGTGATGAAATATTCAAGATAAGATTACGATTGAACTTTCGAAAGTCGACGGTATCTTAATAGATAGGAAAAACATGCGCATTTTTAAATATGACGATTGCTATAAAGTCATTATTATATTTTCGCACCCCAATAATTACCATACTAATATACCATTAACTAGGCAGGGTGGAGGAGGAGAGAGGATTGTTGGCACTAGTCCAAAGGAGGCAGGACAGGTGGATGTAGAGCGTTTTGATTGTCGATGGATGTTGAGCACTGCGATAGGGGGAAGGACATTAGACAAGCGAGATAGGGGTAGGATAAAGAT
This sequence comes from Hetaerina titia, assembly GCA_037158775.1. Taxonomy (NCBI): domain Eukaryota; kingdom Metazoa; phylum Arthropoda; class Insecta; order Odonata; family Calopterygidae; genus Hetaerina; species Hetaerina titia. The sequence goes on from CM073769.1 coordinate 31,878,766, forward strand.
AGGCATGTTCGACGGAATTGAGGCAAGTAGAATGCATGCGGAATCGAAGACGTGTACATTGTAATGTGGACTGTTAAGTATGTTTTATTAAGCGAGACTAAGAACTGTGGGGGTGTTAAGTTTGCACCCATCCAAAACCTACCGTGGCAACGCCTGTGCTACCCAAACATTTAATTAGCGCTTCGTGAGTTTTTCCATGCCCATATGGTACGAATATTCAGACGAAAAAGTGGCCTATATCTACTCGTTCTTTCTGAAGAAGATGCTAGGGAAGCCGCCGAAAATTTAAAAGGCTGTTGGTAGTGTTATGTTCTATAATGCAACAATTTCAGAGAGTAAAAATCATTCGCCTTGACTCCCGGTCAAGGCGAATGATTTTTACTCTCTGAAATTGTTGCATTATAATGCACACATAGCGGGTGACTCCGTTAAAATTTACTGTTACAGTTTCTTGAAATTTGTTATGTTCTAGTTTGTGAATTTCAGTGACTTCCTGTCAATTTACGTATATATTCACGTTTGTTAGTTATTTTATACTCTGTGTGTTGCTTCACTGAACGAAAATTTCGGTGCCTCAATGGCTACCATATTATATATTCCTTCAGTTTGGCTTTGCAAATGGTAAAGCGTGTGATATTATAGCGACTATGCGTTCATGGTTGGAGGAAATAGTTTTGAGCCTAGTAAAATGCATAAGTGAACATGATACCTGTATCAAAATTTGTCATCTCTATCGTGGGACAAAAAAAACAAATCAGTAAAGGAGAGAAATGAAGGGAAATATCTCGAGGGTTAAAAATAACGAATACGACAAAAAATGTGTAACATCGAATAGTGAAGAAGATGCTGCATCGATTAAAACATGAGTCACTATAATTTCAGCACTGTCACTTCTGATTCTCTTCAATGTAATTACAAGTATGGTGAAATTATCCTTTCCTTACCGACACTTATTTCGGAAGAGGATAGGTTTTGCGTGGTAATAATATTCTCTGAGAGCTCGGAAACCTCAGATCACCTTTTTAATTCCTGACCTAATAATTCAATTTATTTATCTAATGATTTGAATCTGTGAATGCCCTTGAGAAACCACGCAGCCTAAGAGAGTAGGGAAATTTGGTTTAAAAGTGTTCCCAATAGGTTATTCCTCTTTATAATCTTATTTATTACCCGATCCATCAGAAAATTATGTTAGACGATATCAGTAAGACAGTGGGAGCTATAGTTAATCTCAATTTTTCAATATATGCACGAAAGAAATCAAGTACAGGAATACAGCTAACAGCGGCCTTCATCAATGATGATACTATAAACCAATTATTGGAAAGATCGCGAAGGGCACCTCATTTATATGAAGACCTGATTATTCACGCAATTTTCCATTACATCAGTCATTAGCGAAAGTTCAATTAACTAAATCAAATTCATATTCTCTATTATTTGCAGCTTTTGGACAGAGAAGCTGACTGTTAGAATCTCCTGCAACGATACCAGTTAAATCGGTGGACAGTGCTGTAAATTTACTTTACGAACACGGTTCCATAAGGTCTGCGAGATATTAAATAAACCTCAAGGGAAATTTAATTTAAATACCCAACGTGACTAACAACTTTTCTTAATTTCTAAAAATATTCCACTTTCAAAATATTTAAAGAAAAAAAATGAGATGGGGATGCAGACATGGTGTTTTTAATGCAAAATGCCATATTACAAATCAAATGGTTCAATAACCCAAATAAAAATTGACGTTAAATTGTAGCTAAATAATGTTTTGTGTATTAATGTAGCATTATAGCAACTTCATTTTTCAACATCACGTAAAAAAACCTTTATACTAGGTGGCTAATAGTAACCTGAAGCTGTTCACATTGTTCAATAAAAATTGCTACTTGATGATGAATGGGATGGAATTATCTTTCCTATTTTGACATGATTCATTAAACATGTTTATATTATATCATTCATTAAATCAACTTCAATTAACCGAATCACATTCATATTCTTATTTGCAGCTTTGTCTCTTGCTAAGTTCGCTTAATTCAGTGTTCCTTAGCCAATCAATTAAAGTTTTAGCTGAATGGTTATTGTACTTAATTCGCTTGCAGTGTAAAATTATTTATTGTCGTAATAATTAATCATATGGCTGCTCTAATAAGTAAGGGTTCATCTCGAATTGAGCCTATGGAATTCATAGATTCAAGATTTGGGGGAAGGTCCTTTTTCTGTGTACACTCGGTTTCTCACTAAGTTGTAGTAGCCAGAAAATCAATTCTTCCAAATAGCTTTCTTAAAATATTATATGAAATACATAATGCACGAAGGTCTCCAAATTCACGGACCAACCTTATCCGGCTATTACGTTTTAAACTCCGCCCACACTGGCATACATTTTGAATTAAGTTTTGCTCTTCGCGCGGTATATAGAAGATGTAATAGTCATTTTATTTCGGGTATTCCCTAAAATGAAATCCGATATTTTGGCCCATTCAAATTTTTATATTTATTCATGTAGAATAAAACAGAGGTTTCGAACCACCAATATGTATTTCCCTGTCCGGCCTGAAATTCTATTCCATCATCCCTTTTCCTTTTTCATCATCCCACCATCCCGAACAAAACTTTTCTCACAGAAATTTATTATTTTCAATGTCCCTTCGCCCACGGATCACACAACTCGGTCAAACATCGACATCGTCCCAGGAAAACCTTTGAAAAACGGACCCTACGTCATTCGTGTTTTTTTGGAGAGTCGTAATGAAATCGAAATAAATCGCATGTCTTTGGGACATCCCGTGACGACGGAGTTTTGTACGAGCCCAAAAGCGGTGGTGCCGAACTCGCTGAATCCGCAGACATAAACACGACTTGGTGCGGTATTCTTTTTAAATCGTGCGAGAAAATCGGGTGAGGAACTAAGGACGAAATACCCCTGGGTCGGCCTCCATTCGTCGGCCAACCCGCCTCCGCCCGCAAACTGATCCCCAAACGATAGACCCTGCGGCGGCCGCGCGTTTTGAGCGTCGTTCTCCCTCGGTGTCGGGGTGTGTGCGTGAGATTCGGGAGGCGGACACCCTGATGATTTCCGCGACCGACCCTGTGCGCGCTTGTGTGAGGGGGCTATTGGCTCCAGGGCGTCTACCTCCCCCCTTCACCTCTCCCCATTCCTCCAGGGCTACTGCATTTGCGGACACAATCGACAGGCCCCGCGACCGCTCTGACACGTAACTAGGAGTGGGAGGCACCACGTTCCCCTCCCCCATCCAGTGTTTTTTATTGAGGGTGTGCAAAGCTTTTCCCTCTCTCTCTCTCCCTCCGCAATTCTCTGTTCTCGACCCGCAGGCCTGCCGATTGGGTCCATCCTCCGTCAGTCTCCCAGTTACAGCGATCCCCCCATCACTTCCGTTGCCAAACTGACACGGGCGGCATCTCTCGCATGCACAGCGTGATTGGTCGAAGAAGTGACTTGCCATCAATCTGTACAATATTGAACCAGGTTTGAGAATGTGTTCCATTCACACATTTTTTTTCATTTCCTTTTGAAACTCGAGGACTCCTTTCCTGCTCCACTTCTGCGTTAATATTTTCAGCTCTTAGCGTCGCAATCCTTTGCATACCATTGTAGTGCATCTCTATCAATGAAATATGGTAACTATGGTTGTGATATAGCATACAAGAGGTGTTAATTTATCTTTCAAGTTTACCAATTACTTAGGGATGCCAAGAAGCTAGCAAAAATTTCGTCTTTTTCCTTATTTTTGTACTTGGCCAAACATGTTCGATTTCCGAATTGTTAATTCCTCCAATTCTTATCTTTATGTTTGCGCTTTATGAAGGTGGTTTATATTTAATAAGAGACGGTTATTAATGAGCAACAATTAACGTAATGAAAACCCAAATGAAAGGAGGGAATCAACGCCGATAAGGTATAATAAAGAAAATAGTTTATGGGAGTGATTAAAGCTGAGTATTACAGATATCTGTACAGTATTAGTTTTTCCAAGAAGGAATTTCAGATAAACAAATACCAAACAATATATCTACCTCCAAGACTGAGTGAAAGCAAAGCAAAGAGCCAATCCCAAAGATTTTCTAACCTTCAAGCCAGAAAATTATTCCAAATATCACGAAATGCGGGAAAATTGGAGAATTGAGGGGAAAGGGAGCAGAACACGAGAAGATTGACGTCGTTGTTCAAATGGCAGTTCAATTACGTGGTGTTACGTGCAAGATTTTCCATTCACATTAGCATTTTTATTATCTGAAATAAACTTTCGATGATGGACCACAATTTAGTCTTTGCTTCATATTGATTTCAGTTTTTAATAAATACAATCTTATCTGATTAATATGGGTTTAATATTACGATAATTTCAATATTACAAGAATATTAAACCGGATATACTCGCCGTCACCAAATATTGGGCCTCATGAAATAAAATTTCATGTCATGGTGTTTACTGAGAAGTGCATCGAGAATCATTTTGGTAAATAAAATTAGCTTTACGTTATCTTCCTTCTCATAATTTTTCTGTAACCTGCCTAATGCCAGCTTATGTATGGTAACTTTGAAAGCCTCAGCTACTGAATCGTTGTTAACCAGTAATGCGATCGGTTGATCAGTAAAATATGTCTGAATAATTTTGATGAAATGAATGTATCTTAACCGGAAGGAGAAGGAATTTTCCCCCCGCAGTCCGAGCCTTCTCATTCACTTTCCTCTCTTTTCATGCAGCACTTGGTGGATAGAAAGGAATGAAAGCCACACTCGACTTTGGAAGTTTCGTCTTCGAACGTCAATTATTAGGCCCAACTCTCTGTATACGAACAAACTATCAGAGTTGCTGTCAAGCGCGTTTTTTTTTCATTTTTTGAGAGAACAAAATATATTTGCGCTTATTTGATTTGTCATTTCAGCTCCAGTTTCTGCTCTCTCGGAGATCAGGTTCAACAGGAAACGGCTTTGGAAACGTGTCTCATGTGTATTTCCCGCCATCGCGCTCTCTCTCTCTCTCTCGAGCTAACAAAATTCTGATTCCAGAGAAGACGAAACGCAGCGACCCGTCTACCCTTCTAATTCTACCTTGATCTTCTACGTAAATGCATTTGACTCGCGAGTCCCTCAGGTACCACAAAAATCTAGTCTAAAATCCATTTTCATTTGCACGTGGCTTCCAACAAAATCATTAGCGCGGGACTGGAAGAGGGTAGATATACAGATAGAGGAAGGGGGTATAGTCAAGTGGGAAGCGTGTGCTCTACGCCACGACCTATTTAATCATCGAGAGAGAGAATTTCTCCAACCACTCCATCCCGTACGCGAGCGCGCTCCCTGTTGACAAGCGCAAGAGACAGACAACGAGGTCTTCCTCCCGAGACTCTGACCCTTCTGCAGGGAAGGGGTTGGGGAGCTAATCAGGAAGATGCGTCGGAATACTAATGACGTCGAATATCCTCTGATTGTTTGTCTTTTTTTTTCCACGGACGATTTGGAAAAAAATTCCTCTTTCCGCTTTGCTATGGTGATAGACACGCGACCATTCGGACTTGGAAGCGGCCACTTAGGATTTTTCATCCATTAAACGATGTTGCAAGAGTCAACTATAGTTCCACCATTTTTTTTGAGTGGCAGTTACTCCTCTATGTTCATTCATGCAGTGAAACAATGTTCACCCATTTCAGATTAAACAAGAAAACTAGCAATTTGACAATGGCACCCTGCAATATCATAATTTGGATTTGCTGTTTATTTGTAAATATAAGCGAAAAATGAACCTGCACTCTAAGATTTTTCCCATATGCTCCATTTGAATTCTGCAATGAAATTAATAATTTAACCTCACGCCGACGTCACTCAAACAATACATACATGTAGATATCCGATAATAAAATATATGTAAATTTCCAGAGTAGGATTAAGCCGCAGCCTCCGGAAAAATGTTCTACTTTAACCCTTTAGGTTACTACTGAATAGTGGAACCCGGTATATCCTAAAAAAGCATGTATTGATCATTCCTAATAGGTCTTTCTACTGATATTTTCACACTCCGGCATGAAAAATTGGCGATTTCTTAATTTATCAAAAAATAAAGCGGAAAAGCCGGATGAAAAAATACACAATGATTTTATATCAATACTGAAAAAACTACAATACAATGGAAATTTTCGTGCTATGTGATTGGAAAACTTTGACAAGGCTTCCGAGAGGCTAAAATCGTTTTTGATGGAGAACAATGCAAGTAATATCAGCATCTCGTCAGCCAGACACGATCTCTGATACGTTTTAATGAGCTTTAACTTAGAAAATATACCCTCTCCACCTGCAAAAATTAGTGCCATCCTGTTGAGAATTTTTGACGCCAACCATACGATAAAAAATACATAGGTTGTGACCATCTTTAGCCTTTCCATCAATAAGTCAAGGTAATGAGTTAACAAACTAATTTAATAAGTTACTAAGCCAATTTAAAGTCTCATCTGGAGACTTTTTCGTGGTACACTTTAGTTTCGTGACTAATTCTTGTCGTACGCGTCAGTTCGCTCGGCCAGATTATGATTTATTCACTTTACTTCAGTAGTCAACTACGAGTATTAATCTATTCTTCCAAGCACCAAGTCTCCTACCCACACCGTCCTTTTAGGATGCAGGCGGGCGTTCGTTCAATAGGATCTTGTCTAGCATCTATCCCGTCGATATCCGAAAGAATTATCAGATATAAACTAGAAAGGGGGTGGAATTTAGTATTTGAGCCTGTCCAAGTCTAAATAATTCAGCTAAATTTTTTCCTTGAGGAATACTTTTGATAGGTCATGAAGTTTTTCTCTTTCTTAAGAGAAACTCGACCCGGGGCAAGAGGAACATTTAAAATATTTTTTCTCACAAGCCTAATAGTGGTCCTGGCCTCAATGTCACTTATTTCAGACATTATGGAAATTTCAACATAGCATCTTTGATGTACGTTTCACTGACTGACATAATTGGAAAAGTGGGCTTCCTGGGCTAAGTTTTGCATAATGATTCCTTAAATTTGACTCACTTAACAGGAACTATTATTTACTACTCTCCTCTGGCACCAAAAAACGTTCATTTGAATAGGTAAATATATTGCTGGTCTGAAAAACTTATAAACAAATTAATTTAGCTTTTCTTGAAGCAAAATATGAAGGTTTTACAGTGAAAAAGAAGGCTGACAGTTTAAAATAAGGTAAAATGTATTTTTAATCCTACGATATTTGATCGTCTGGAAAGAAAATATGTCACAGTTATTATTTATTTTAATAAAATGCTGATTTTTTTACGAAGAAACGAAACATACCAGGAGGAGAGCTAGGTGAAGACAATATACATTCTTACAAATATCATATCATGACGATCATAAATTAACATCCACCTAGATATACCATATCAATAAGGAAATTCCTTATTTTTATGCTAAGACGTAAATATGACTCATACATACTCGTGATTTAAATATTTAGAAAATGAATTGAAACAGTTCGTTAATCCTTGTAGTCAGACCAGACGGGGTTGGATATTTTTGGGGGTGACAATCCCCCAAAGGAATATTTTGGGAAGGACGCATCCTCCCTTTCAGGCAACCCCATGCTTTTAATTAATAAAGAGATATAATGTGCTATTCGTGCGCTGTCATGATAAATTAAACAATGTTGCCGTTGCTATCACAGTCACAAAACTTTCTCCACGTTTTCGGGCGGATTCAATTGTATATCGTTGATCATAAAATAAACACATTTTTTAAGAAGGGACGTGCGACCTATCAACCTAAGAGAGGAACTTTTGAATGATACCCTACAGTCAAGAGGAAGCAATGATAGAGTAAAAAGGGAACACCGGTCGTGGAGTCTCACAGAAATAATTAATGCGATGAATATTTAAAATTGTACCTTTTATAGAATATAAAATCATGCTAAAATATTTGGAACTAAGCAGTTATTTCAGGATTTAACATTAAACGACAATGAGACTGCTCCCAAGATTCTTATACAGTCTATAAGAGTAAAATGTTTAATGCCTTTTACAAAAAAACGTCCAATACGCCACTTACAGAGAGAATAAAAGCTAATGATAGTCTAATTTCGGGTGTTGAGGAAATGTATCAAAATTACTCTTTATATTGACATGAAAATATTTCCCTCATCTTCTTGCGCTTCCAGATATATTAACGAGATAATAATGGACATAATATCAGTTAAACTTTGTTTTTGACCCAAAGCTTTACGATATGACTACATCCATACCCAATATCTGAAAATTTTAAAAATCTGATGACACGTTAGGCAAAATAACTACCGTAAACTATCTATCAATTCAGTAATACGCGATCTTGAGCGTCAAAGAGTAGTGAAGGAAGCTAACTCTCTCGGGAAAATACAAATCGCAAATATCTCAGTCGCTCTTATTAAAATCCCCATGTTCTCTTGGGCTTGGCTATCCCGGTGAGCAATGGACCTCACGTAGGCAGGAAGGGCATTACTATAAAGTACCAGTCCCGTGACGAAACGGATAGGGGTCGATTAAAGTGGAGGGAGGCTTTTCTCGCCATCGAATCTGAGCCGGATGGGGTTGGTCACGGAGGGAAGGGGAGAATAAAACGGAAGAGGGTGGAAAAAATCGCACGCTCGCACATTGGTCGTTGCCGATCCTAAAATACGGTCGCCACTTTGCGATTGTCGTAAAACAGTCGGCAGAGAAACGCCCCTTCGCATCCACGTTATTTTAATGTCACTAGGGCTGCCGGGTGTGGGATGAAGGCAAGGGAGGGAGTCACAAGATAAATTATTCCATCTCCCAACAGCTACGGATGGTATAAATTAATGCTTCTCCATGTCCTCCGCGGCCTACTGCCAAATTCAATGAAATACGAAATTAATTGTTCTCCGGCAGGGGGCGATAACCAGGAAACCTTTCTCAAATCCCGTATCAGGAAAACATAAAACCCAAAGTTTTTTTAGTTTAGATGAAAGAACACTACCTGCCTGTGGCCCCATAAAAAATAAGGGTGATTAGACAGAGGGAGGAACGCGATTAAGTTCCGAATTCGGAGGCATAAACTAAAAGATAAATTAGGTCCTTGTTCTTTATACCCAGCTGAATAGTTAACGTTTATTCATTAGTAATCGTATACTACGATGCACGCGGAGTTTAACTTGGATATAATAATATAAATCTCTGATGGCCAACACATTAACTCGTATATGATCAACTGTCATTGTGTCTTACATCTATACAATTGTTAAATCTGCGAATCATCCCTAATGATAACCCATGGAATTGTGCAACCCTCGCGTGTCCCAACTTAACTTGAAGCGTCGATTAAAGAGTTTATTAAAGCCTAAGAGGAATTATTTTCTTCTCCTTAAAGTTTAGGTAGCTCCATATGAACGAAGATAAAACACAAATTACGTATTAAAACAATTCCGTCACCCATGAGGCAGATATCACTGGTCCTTAGCGAGACAGATGTGCTGTAAACACCAGTATCTCGCTAATGCCGAAAACGTGTCCAAACTTCAAAGGCCTTCGTCACCTCCAGGAAAAAAGAGCCACTGTCGGTGTTTTTCAAAGGCTACGACACAATTACCTTCGGCTCGGGCTTAATAGGGATGCTTTGAATCGTAGGGAAGAGAGTTCTAGGCTCCGGATGGGAGCAATTCGGGAGGGACAGAGAGACAGTAGGGGGATGAGGAAGAAGTGAGGCAGATTGTAGTAAATCTCCGCCTATAAATCCGCTCGATATTCACACACACACACACACTGTTTCGTTACCCTGTCTCCTAAACGGTTTTTTACTGAACGTTCTTTTCAAGACATGGGTGTCGAACGTGCGGACAGTGGTGAGCACGAAAATCTGTTTTAAGGAGTCCTTCTTAAGAATGTTAAATACGTCTTTTACAATGATTTTATTTCTGTAACTTTACGATTGGTTGTACTGCTAATGTTGAAAATTTAAAGGCGTTAAAAATTTTTTGATAGCCGTTCTACTTTTCTGTTCCTCAATAATTCTGTTCTATTGAGCATCATCATCTGCAGCTCTACAGCCCGGCGTGGGCCTCGGCTTCCTCTATGATATGCCTCCATTCAGTTCTTGTTCTTGCTTTTTCCTTCCATCTTGTAACTCCCATTGCCTTCGAGTCATCCTCCACATCCTGTAGCCATCTCTTCCTTGGTCTACCTCTTCTTCTGACCCCTTCAATCTTACTATTAAGTATCAGTTTGGGTATTAGGTCATTTTCCATCCTTTCAACGCGGCCCAACCATGCCTGCCGCAGTGACTTGGCAAATCTATGTCATTCCCTTCTAGTAGTTCATTTATCTCCATATTCATTCTAATTCTCCATCTCTTTCCTTCTCTAATTAGGCCATAGATTCTCCTTATGATTTTTCTTTCAAATTTTCTGAGGCTTTCTTCACCCTGACTTGCTAATGTCCATGTCTCAGGTCCATAAGTTACAACGGATCTGATAAGCATTTTATACATCTTCAGTTTTGTATTCCTTGATAGTAACATTGATTTGAGGAGTGTTACATTTGCATAATATGCCTTCCATTACCCTTTGGTTGATCTCCATGGATATATTATTTTCATTGTGATGTCTGACTCCCAGATAGGTAAACTCCTTGACACCCTCAAACTCATAATTCCCAATTATTATATTTTGCAGGTACCGCTTGTTCTGAGAAGCTGGCATTTTCAAGTATTTGGTTTTCCCTTCACTAACCTTCAGCCCCACTTCTTTACCAGCGTTTTCTAAAATGTTAAACATTTCTTTTAGGTCATTACATTTCGTGCAATTAATGCTATATCGCCTGCATATGCGAATCCTTGCTGGGATTTATTGGTCCCTCTTAAATTCATTCTTTCGAGAATGCCTCGGTTAATAATGCATATGAGTTAACAATGATGCAAATGAGTGTGTGAATCATAATACAATTAAATACAAAGGGAGGTGTATGCCTAAGAAAGATGGTCAACTTTCAATCTTGCACCAGCGGCATTAATTATATAAAATAATAATTGTAAATATCTAACAACAATATATATAATATATTTCATTACACAATAATAAAATATAATTCAATAAAAATTATATTTGTATGATTTTATTGTATATTATAAAAGATTGTGTTAATCTTTTTATTTTTTCACTGTAAGTAATTGAAAGGGTACATCAAGAATAATTAAACGCCTTAAAGATTCTATATGTACAAAAATATAGTTATATACGCATACACTCATATATATATATATATATATATATATATATATATATATATATATATATATATACACGTGACCATATAAAAAATTCGGTGGCAATGGTAGTGACAGAGAAAACCCTGAACGCATAAAACACGTGATTTGAAATGCTCGAGTGGAAGGAAGTAAAGGATCTTTTTATGTGAATGTAAGTGTGTGTGTGTGTATATATATATATATATATATATATATATATATATATATATACAGAAATATATGTATGTATGCATGTATAAGAAATTATATGTTTTGAAGTAGCAGCCTATTTTATTTCCACGAACACAAGTTTCGCATTTATATTATTGAACTTTAATCATGATATTCGCCAGACCAAGATCATCAATTGCGTTGAAAGATAATACGTAGGCATTCTACATTTTTTTCATTTAAATTATGGCAAAGGTTGTTTTCGTGTTCTGCAATCAGCCTTTAGGGGCGAAAATACCGCAATTTCGTAGACTACTACCTTCTTACAAAGTATCTAGTGCTTCCCCGGCGTATCACTTGGAAAAATTCTTCTCGAGACTTCAGCCAGCTAAGGTATTTTATTTTATTATTATAGTAGACAGTGAGCACAGTTGTAAGGGTATAAAAAGGACAATTGCTTTAACCAAAGAGGCTTTAATAAAAAAGTAGTAGTAGATGACAGATACCTTAAGTAAAAATAAATAATGCTAATCCGAACTAAAAATGGAACGTAGTTTTGTTCGACTCCGAAACTTGGTCGTTGAGGCAAGGATGAAGATAAATTATAGGCTTTTGAGATGTGGGCATGCGAAAGAATAGAAAAATAAAATCTACGGAAATAAAACAAATGAAGAAAAGTTCTAGGGAAAAGAGGGGCGGCTATTAGGATAAATTCAAAGGGAAAGACGGATACATAGCATTATGATTGATGATGGAATGATGAAGACTGTGTCAGATGGGAGAAATTAAGGTAGGCGAGTTACAGGGAGGAAAAGAATAAGCATTTTTTACGAGAAGAGGGAAAGGAGGGAACATGCAGAGCTAAAGACAGTTATCATTATATTTACCTAGGATTTAAGGATAGCTTGCGCCGTGTTACTCAGGGCTGAGGTGGTACAGTAGTGTGTAGTCCTAGGGCCCATCGAAGACTAACCCCAACTCATGAGAATATTGCTGTGAAAGGTAATAACGCACGTCATGACTGACCCAGCAGAAACAGACGATCTGCAAAATCTCACCAGGAGGACATCCCAAGAAAAATATATGTATATGTCATACCCTCTAATGGATAACAGGCGTACGTGAAGTTCTTATCTTCTTTCCTTCTCATTTCCAACCTATTTACGTCATCCAACAGCGCAATCGACTCCTTAGTCGAACGTCAGGATATCATTATAATACTTTCTGTTCCTGGAGAAGGGGTTTGAGAATGATTTCAACCGGGAAATCATGTATGAACAGTTTTGACGTCAGATTCTTTTCTCGTTCAATAAATAAATCAAACTACGAATTTCGTTATGTTCCTCTCTGTCAGTCATTCTCTGGTCTTACTGCATGCCACTAGTCATCATTGTATTCAAAGGAAGGAAGTTCCATTCCCTTCATTTGGACTTCGATCCTATGAAGTTCAACGGAATTTCTTAATCCGATCTTCAATCTCCATTGCCTTCCTTCTATCTTACCCTCTTCCGGTGCCTCTCCTTCTAACCCAGCGCAAACACACCACTGCAATAGGATTCAAATGACAGACGCTTTCTCTAACAAAACTTCCTTTACACTACCCTCTGTGACAATTTATTTTGAATTTCTTGAAAGTTCAATCTATCGCCTGCAAGTCGGATAGTGAGTGATAGATAGGATGGGATGTAGAGCGGCGGGATGGGTCATGGCCACCCCCGCGTTTTAAAGAAGTCCCCTTAGGTCGCCTCCAACCAGCCCGCCCACTCCCCGTAGAAAAAGACAAATGAACATCTGTATGCAAAAAAAATATTCTGTTTATTATGATTTCTTCCTTACGTACCCTTTAAAACGTCTCCTTCTGCTATAGTTTTAGAAAAGGAATTGCCATTGAATGAATTACTTCCATACGTAAGGTGTGTACAGCTGATTCATCTTCTTTGCCACACGTCCGCGTAGCTTCGATATTTCTGGCCAACCGTTATAACACCCACACTGTCTTTGCCCTCAGTTTTCCTCGAAAGAAGGGGATGTACAATTACTTATTTAACTACGTATGCGAACGTGCGAGGAAAACTCTCTCCCTGGCAGTACTTATTTTCTCTGTTAGTGTACAAAGTACCTATATTTTTCTGCAGTACTTAGTAAATTAACAATATGACCACACTTCAGTTTCTTAGAGCAGGTTGTCTTCAATTTTTTCTACTAGCTCATCCTCAAAATAAAGTAAAAAATATGTTAACTGGATGTCAAATAGAGCACTAATTCATTCAAATAAATGTTTACTACTCACTTATATGTACATACTTTCTTAAATCTTTAAAAAAGTAAGCAAACATATTAAATATTGAAAGAAATTGAGACCGGGAATTTAAAACATTCTGGGTAACGTTGGTCATCCTCGTGGAGATTTGTGGATATGGCTACGGAGGTACATTTCAAATATATCAGAAAAGTTTTCCATGAAAATTACTCCTCCTAAGCAAATATTTAGGGGGCGGAAGATGGGATTAATTTATTGTATTCACATATATTGAAACGTGGATAGACTCTTTGGTACAATTCCCAATTAACAGAATATATGAATAAAAATTCGATTACGAAACAATTCATCATCATAGGTTATCCATATGAAGATTGATATTTCGCAGCTCCCAAAGCTATTCTATTACCTGTCAATCTTGTGAGTCTTTCCCCAACTTTTTCGGCAAACTGGTCCATCATTCTTTATTTTTATAAATTTCAACTTTTATACTCCTAATGTGTTTCTCTATAACTTTTTTCTTTTTCCTTCAATTTTTATATTAAAATTGGGTATTTTCCTTAGGCCTGAGCTCGAAAAAGGGATACAGTGTTGTCCCACCCAGCACGGGCAATAGAAATAATAAATCAATAAAAATCGTTATACGTCTTCCGCAACGGGGATCTAGTCAATTCGTCTTTGGGGTGTCTCTGTAATCCTTCCCCTCTATGTTTCCTACAATAATGGTTTCCAGGAAAATACTGAGCCTCAGGATGAGTCCATTTAGTTTCCCCTTCTTCTCGTGTCTTTCACAAGCTTTTCACATCAAAAAAGTTTTCATTTCTCACTCCATTAATCCATTTTATTTTCAACTTTCTTCTTATTTTATTTGTATTTCTGCTGACGTCCTTTTGATAGTTTCTCCCGTCGTGGATCATTGTTCACATTCGTGGAAAAGTAAATTAAATCTGTAAGTTTTAATGAACCAACTTTCTTATGTCTAATCTAGTTTGTTGCCGTTAGTAGTAGTTAATTATGGTATAAAACCTTCTAAATTCTTGATATTATGCTTACTGCCTCCCTTTTGTCTCCCATTTCTGTGATATTGTGGCTTAAATAGCAAAACTCTTTCGCTTGGGTGTCTTTCTCTGGTGTAACTTCCCTTTGATCTCATTAATTTCCTTATTCGTACCTATTAAAGGTCATGGGCGATAATAAGAACCCGGTGTTCCCCTCTCTTAAGTTTAGCTTCTTTTCATTTCACCCCACCATTAACTTCCGCCTGCTTTCTTACAGTAATCCATCACTCTCCGGTCGTTGAATGTCATCCTAATTTTAATTAAGATGCGAAGATTGATATTATTTTGAAATGTTTTATAATCCGAAAACTACTTACTTACCCAATGGTGAGAACCATTAATTCCAGTCACCTCAAATCTTGCATGTGGATAAATTTTTGGGGAATTCGATTTATAAATAATTATAATTATCACCGTAAAATTTTCAATCGGGTTAGCCTAGTAAAATTATTAACTTTAATGGTAGACACCAAAACTTGATGTCCTTATGTAGCTCATTAACTTCTCTTTTCTATATAATTTTGGAAGCCATTCAGGTGTTAGAAATGGAAGAGAACAGATGGTTCACAGCGGCCTTGCAACATTATTAGCTTACAAAACAGATTTTTCCCCCTGAAGAATAAATGAAAAACCGACCGACCGAGATAATGAATATATATGCTGAATTTGAAACTGAAACCAAATGAAATTTTCATATTACATAGAATTTTTTAACGGAGAAAACCCATTTAGAAGTTTTGTTTAGTGAATGAAGAGAACTATCATGGAATGTGTCATGGGGCAATAGCGAAGGACTTGCCTTAGATACCCGATGGAATGCGTTCATCAATAATTCATCATAAGGGGCCAACACAAAGGGCCGCATGAACGTACTTGATTTGAATTCGATTACCTCTTAAGAGAACTATCCTTTTTCAAGTACCTCCAACGTTTCGTTCCAATCGCTTTCTTTTTCCTCTCTTCACCACTCTTTCACACAGCCCTTGCCTAAAGAGAGAGCGTCAGGCCTCAAGGAGACTCAAAATTCATTTGATGGAAAAGGTTCCTTTGACTCTGCTTTCCGAGCAAGAGAGCCCGCACTAAGGGAGTACTGTGTACTAGAGGAAAAGGGAGCCCTCGAGAAGTTATGAGAGTTGTGGGAGAAAGGATTTTGACAGCTGAAATTTTGGAAAATTTCTGTTCCCTACGCAACCGATCTCCAGAATTTCTCGGCGGGCAAATACCCCTTATCCCTCATATGGTCTAAGGTTTTCTCTCGACCAGGGAGCTATGGGCTGGAAATCTATAAAAGAACTTCTCCGAGATATGTGAGCAAACATTAACTTTTGGCAATAATCAAATGCGCGGAGTAATTTAATGGCATTTAAAAGTATTAAATGGTATTTCCTTGGAAATGAGAACCTAAGATATAGAACCCAATACTGATTTGGATGGAGCATGCCTCAAATTGAAGAAGCTACTTAGCTTCCTCAAGCTACTTAACCTTGAAATAAGCGTACAAACGCATATTGTGGGTAACCTTGCAGTGTGAGTAATTTTCGTTTACTTCGTAGCTTTGATCTTTCGTAGGGGGTAAGATTGCAGTGCGGTCGAGCACCTTGTGTGCATTTCCAACTTGATTGTGCGTCTATATTCAGTTTTCTTACTGCTCTGAGGGGATTTCTGTTGACTTTTTCGAGCTAGCCTTTAGCTAAATTTTGTTACTTTATTCACTGGAACAATTTTTAGTGCCTCTGATAGGTCTATCCTTTTACACGGTGGAGATCGTGGGTTTTCCTACAAATTCCTAATTTTCTAGTCAACCAGGTGCCGCCTGTAGGAGTTCTGTCCATTTAAGAGTAGATCAATAATGGGTGGATATTTGTTTTATAAAACTATGTTTATATCGCAGCAATCCTTGACCACAGTATAGGACACTTCTCCAGCTCTTCCAATAGATGCTATCTGTATTCTGTAGTTAAAAAGTCAAACTACATTTAGCTTGAGATTTAATTTCTCCCGAAGTTCGATTCATTATTCCATATTTGCACCTTGAAGTTATTTACCCGTATGTGCATCATGGGAACCGTTTTAGTGAAGTTTTAAGCCATATTTAGAAAATAATATCGCCTTCATCAAAGTATTTCACTGCATTTTCCGAGATCTGGACTAATCAGTGACCCCGTGTCATGTGTTCTCCATTGCAAGTAACTGCTTAGTTTGAATTGACTCTTTAGACAAAATAGATACGAAATCAGTGTGTTTTCAGTCCAGTTTAAATGGTCGAAAATTCAGTACCTACAGATAAATCAGAGTGGTATCTTCTCAAGCACTCCGGCTCTGTATGTATGCTGCAACAAAGCTGGCATTCTTTCATATGACATTCTTTCTGTCTGTTAATCAAAATAGAGCAAACGATGGATAGAATATTACTATTAGAAATAATAGCAGAACCGACGAACTTGGTCATTGTTCAGGAAAACATGCCTCCAAGCGATCATGAGGAGGAAGAAATCGATAGGATGTACGATCAGTTAGAGGACATAATGGCGTGTGTTCCTGCAAGGAAACATTTGACCGTGATGGGGAATTGGAATGTGACAGTAGGCGGAGGAAGAGATGGTGATGATGTGGGAGACTACGGTTTAGGTACGAGGAATGACCGCTGGGAGAAAGCAATTGAGTTCTGCAGAGGGGACATTGGGACATCACCAACACATGGTTTAGATACCATAAAGACGTAGGTATGCCTGGAAAATACCAGATGACTCAGAATGGTATCAGTTAGATTATATTCTGGTTAGGCACAGGGTTAGGAACAGTGTAATCAATCCGCCCAGCTTCCCGGGAGCGGATGCGGACTTAATTTGGTTGTTATGAAGTGCAGTGTCCGTTTCAAAAAGATAAGGCAGGGGGGGCCGGTTAGGAATTGGTGTGTAGAAGCATTAAATGGATTGACAAGGTAGGAGTATCAGCAGGCTGTAGAGGATATCATGGACGCTGATAAAGAGCCAAGTAGCATCGAAGAAAAATGAGGATACTGCAAGAAATGGATATCGAAAGCTGAAAATGAAACTATAGGCATCGTTATTGGGAAACCGACAAGGATACCATGGGTCACGGATCCTTTACTAGTTCTTGTACAGCATCAATATTTTCTGGCACAATAACTAATTTTGGACGACCTTCACGACTTTCATCACTGAGCGAACGGTGGTCATGATGGAATTCATTATAACAGCATTTCACAGTGGAAAATGATAGGGCTTTATCACATGTAGTGGAAGTAAGTTGATGGATGCACTCCTGTCTTGATAATCCACGTCGAAAGTCATAAAAAATCATCTCACAAGTCTTCACAAGTTAACTCCATTTTTTCGCTGGCACAAAATTTTGGAGTCACTGTAAACAACACAAGTTGTGATAAAACGACAAAATGTTCTGAAAAAATTTAGTGTTAAAAGGGTCAAACTTTCAGATGGAAACGTCAGATGGCACCTAGAGCACTTAGTGTTTTCAAGGTTATAAATAAAAAAGCAGCCCTCGTAAGAAGGGAAGATCTGTGTTAACAGATAAGTAGATAAGATAATAGTTGACACAGAAAAGATCCAAGAGAGATGGAAGGAATATATTGAAGAACTCCATGGTAAAGAACTTTGGCCAACAAGGTTAGACATAGAAAGAGAACATGACGTAGATGAAGATGGCTTAGGTCCAGGCATACTTGACGATGAGATAGAAAGGGCATTGAGGGAGATGATATCAAATAAGAACTTGAGGGTAGAAAACATTCCTGCGGAAATAAAAAAATGTTTAGGAAAATGTGGGAGGAAGACTCTATATGGACTGAATCGCAGTATCTATGAGGAAGGAATCTGGCCGGAAGACTTTATAAGATCAGTGTTAGTTCCTATTCCGAAATACTATAGGTGAAGGCTACATCATGTGAGGATTACAGATCAATAAGTTTTATATCCCACGCAGCTAAGTTATTCTCAGGATCATCAACAAAAGGATGAAGAGTAAGGCAAATGATTACTTGGGGGATGATCAGTTTGGGTTTAGAAAGGGGAGAGCTACGCGTGATGCCATTGCAGTAACGAGATCACTAATCGAGAGGAATGTAGAATACAATCAGGACGTTTTTGCCTGTTTTGTAGATTTGAATAGGTAGGAATTTGTAGGACTGAATCTGGCCGGAGGACTTAGTTTTGATGTAGTTTTCACCCTTCCTAGAATGATCTTACCCTAAATCTCCTCGGAAACCAATGTCGACCGAGTTAATCTTGCTGACACAGTGAATGTTTTCAAGGATGTCTATAGATATGAAACTACAAAGAGCAAACTAGATTACAGCTCCCACCCAAGTCAAATGGTAATCCTTCTTAATACCCCATTGCCTGAATTCGATTATATAGGTTCTACTTCGTCAAAATCCATGATCACGGAATAAACTTGTTATAAAAGTTAAACTTAAAAAAAAACAAAAATTGGTGTAAAGTTTTTTGTGTGAAAAAATACCAAGTTTATTTATTCAGTGACCCAATTGCCTTTTAATTCTATAAAATTAGCCTGATTCGTCTCACGAATAAGTGTAACAGCATAAGAGAATAAAAGCATTCTAGTAATTCTTGTTGTGCAATTTCATTGTTCTCCTTTCGAGAGAGGATACAAAAAAATATGATTAAGATCTAGGAAAAATATAAAACGAATCAAAATTCTGTTTTCTTGATCACATTTATAGGTTTTTTGGCTACGCTAACTGAAAATTGGGCAGATAAGAGAATTTCTACTTCTTTCAATTGTGTTCATGGTGCATTCGTCCTCTTTATATAGGTATCTACTCCATTAATTAATGACATACCATGTAATTATCTCTTGATCATTAGGGATGCACATTTTTTCATAAATTTAAACCTAATGTTTGAATTTTAATGACAAACATTAACAACAGTTAGCCACTCAAAGGTTTTAATCAAAACAAAGTTTGCGTTATAGAATATTTCCTATTCAGTTAAAATTGCTGTACGAAGGAATTCACTCTCGAAAACTTGTATTTTGTACCGTAATAATAAGATAAAAATGAATGAACAGAGGTGGATTGGAGTACACCTAAGCTTGATGGGTGAAAATTTCCATCAAGCTAATTCTTATATGTGCTATTATGTATAAAATCATGCACTATTTTAATGTTTGAGTTGCGCAGTGTACGCACTACTTTCAGATCTAGACTCCAAAATATTACTTACAGTTACAACATGAAAACGAGATTTTTCCAGCTTTACGTAAAATATATTACGGCACTATCGGACTAACCTCGATTTCACAATATTGCCATCGAGGTTACTAGCGGCATATCAGCAACATTTTTTGACAAGAGAGGAAACACATCATGAAATACACAAAATACGTTCTGTGTTCAAAATAATATTCAGTATAATCCTACCTACTGTGCTGACGTTAAGTATACTATATATTTTGTATGCATCTTCAAAAGTAAGTGGTGCTGATAATGGGAAAGTGATCATTTAATGCATTATTAAACTGGATGAATCACAAATCCGCATGAGGAAATAGTGATAAAATAAAAAAAAGAGTGGCTAGAAAATATGCTATCTGTTTTATCTTTTGACCAACATTCCGTTACATTTCTTCCCTTTCAGGCCTGTTTTGTACATATACGTGCACGTAAGTCTCATCTGACATCTTCTTTTGTCATTCTTCCCGCTATCTCTCCTTCCAAAAAAGTCATCAGCAAGCTACCGTACCCTAGAATGTGCCGAATCTATCTCTTGTCTCTTTTAGTTCTTTCCATAGGTTTTTTTTCTTCTCCTACTCTGCGAATAACACCGTTAGTCACTCGCGAGGTCGATATAGTCCCTTATGGCCTCTCCCTCGGCACCAAATTGACATTGGAACCAACTGGGATTATTGCCTCATAGATCAGTTTCCAACTGTTGTTCACACTATGACGTTTTGGTAGCAAGGAATCTTTCCCGATGCGACTTTGAGTAAATCATAATATCTAGTTTTAATATCATTACAACATTAACCATTCATAGTGGCTGAAAACGGTTTCCAATAAGTACCGACAATGGACATTGATTTAAGAAATAATACTCATAATCATCACCTAAAGAGATTATTATATTCTCTAGCAAAACAATTTGAAATAATTAATACCAATTTCAGAATTTTACGTTTACCGAGGTAAGATATAGGCCTCAAGCCTCAAGTAAGTTCCAAGTACAGCAAAAATAGGAATTAGTTCCCGCGTCAACCACATTAAAAGCCAACATTGGCACGTTCGTGAGCCAAAAATTTCTAAAATTCCAAACCGAAAGATCTAATGCGCAGTGTTTGGAAGCCCTCTGCGATGAGCACTCCTCTTCCTCTCCCCCAGACCTCATTTCCTGAACTTCCTCTCTTTCTACCCCATTTCTCCAATGGTGCCGTATGTAGTGGATTAGGACGATGGAGGGTAAAAAAGACACAAGTCCGCAACCTTAGCACGCAACCAGTCGTAATTTCATTCAATCACTACGCTTATCGGATGCCGAAGGCAAAGGGAGAAAATTTCCTTCGGGACGCCGAAGAAACACGAATCTTGTTAGACCCACCCGTTTCTACAAATCGCGTACTCCAGCCCATTTCCTGTCCAATTTCACCTACCATCCCAGGGCGCATCTTCGCTTCCACCTAAAAGGATTTACAGCGCCTGTTGAATCAAGGGGTTTACCTATTTCCTTCACGCCCTTTCTTGCTTCCTTTACACAATCCACCGATCCATTTCCAAGATTTTGAACCTAATTACCACTTCTAGGCGGGTGATGTGTACGGAAAGCGCAAGTCGAGTTTGCTGCAGACCCCATTATAATTCCTCAACACGGTTACGAATGATTATTCAGCTGAGATCGCAAAAACTCCAGTTCGTGCAGATGCATTAATGAAATAAAATCTGTTCGAATTCATTTAATTTGAACGAAGATATATTTCATGGGAAATTTAATTTTATTCTACTAATATCATATAATAAATATTTTGTTCTAGCTTACGAGTGGACGAGCATAAAATATAACACATTAGCATTCGCACAACGGCATTCACACCATTCCCTTTATGAGTCAGTTCAGTCAATAGTACATAATTTAGGGTTGTTTAATAACAATATAATATTTTTCATTCTCTTAATGACTACTCTATCCGTTTATTATTTTTTCACCTCTGCAACACATTCATGCATGCTCATTTATTCCAGAGAGTTGTGATATTAATCGCCCGGTAATTCTCTGCCCCAAAATTCGTTCTTGGTTTTCTTATCCCACACATTACTCAAGTACCATCAAATTAGTATTATTAATTAATAAAATGGGACCTAACAAGAAAATCAAACACCAATATTAGGGTTTTCAAAGAATTATTATTTGAAAAACATAGCGCTCCCTTTTTACATCACCAAAGTTGTCTCAAAAAATCAAGTTCAAAGCGCAAATATATTTCGTTGCTATACACGTACGTAGTCTGGAGACTGATTTTGACTTTGAAAGATATTGGGTCCCTTAACTCAGAAGTTAAAGGCTTACCTAATCAAAATTTGCTATTCTTTCTTAATGGTAGGTAAGAATATTTTCTGAGATGAATATGAATATTTATAACACGCACTATATACTAATATTACTGTGATTCTTTTTCGAAACTGTGAATAAACTACAAACGTTTGCATTGCATTAAAATATATTTATGGTCAAATTTTTTTAAATATTTACATTCTAAAATGCTTATTTCAACAATTTTTACTTCAAGAGCTTTTCGCTAATGACTACATTTTATTACCGGAAAACTGTACTTTCACTTAAGTCTCTTCTTATTTCTAAGAGCATGTAAGCGCAGCTACAGATCACCTTCCCATTTTCAGACATTGAAGCCACCGAACCATTCATTCCTTCCGTAACCGTTGAGGGAGATTTTCGCCGAGAAAGTGATAGGGAAGACGAGAGGAAATGAGTTCCTGATGTTTTCGGGCATCATCCTTGGAAACAAATTACAAAAATTTGCCTTCTGTAGAATCCTTTCTCTGGCTATTCACAATTCTTTGAATTCTGCGTCCGCCACCTGTCATAGCCATTTGCACCGAGAAACGCAACTGAAGAGGGCGTTCCGAAGTCGATTATTCCGGAATCGAAAGATTTTTTTTCTCCCAGGACCCTTGCGCCGAAATTCGTATTCATCAGTTAAAATGTCATCTGTGTTTCCTATCGAGCTCAAAATTGCATTAATGGCGAATCTAATGAGCATAATTCTGAAATCTCCCCAAGCCAATCGGTCAAACAACGTCAGCAGGAATTGAATGCTGGGTAAATTGGCACTTAAATCATTTTTAGATTATTAACCCTCACACTGATCGATCGATCGTAATATTCTCCATCTCTTCCTTGCAACATGATACTCAGTTATTTTCCTACCACATGGAGATCTCTGCTCCAAAAATTTAAAATGCATAAAATTTTTTTTCTTGAAACCAGGCCATCAAAATATTCTCACAGTAACTGTAATGGGAATATAACGTGATGAATAAGGGCAGGCGTGAGTGATTCTGAAAAAAGTCTGACAGGTAATCGGAAAAACTCGTGAACTTAATATTACACATGTAAGGAAGGGAAGGTGATATCTCGTTTCAAGTGGATGCATCGAAAAATGAAAAAATTCTCACCATATCATGATCGACGCTGACCGCTGCCGACGCCGCTGTCATCCCCAAGTTCTTTTATGCAATGCCTCGCCAAATGTCGTTGCAAGTCATTTATTTCTGCAAATGGGAAGAGCCGAGAAGCCCCAACATGTCATTTCTCCCACCACTCCCCACATCCACGTCATTAGTCACGTAGAATACCCCGCTATCTCCCATCGACCTTCTGTTCTCTCTCTCGTTATTTTTTTACGTTCATCGTCCACCTCACTATCTCAAGGCACTTCTAGTCCGAGGCTCACCTAAATCCCTTCTCTCGCCGATTTAAACATGAATAAAGTACCTATGGCTTATCCTTCATTTTAAAGAATACGACGCCAACACAGAACACGAATAATGTATCAATTCAGTGGAGGCATAGAGTACGTAAAATTCATTTGAAAACTATTTGCAGGCAGTTAACTCAGAAATGTATTTCTAAGTTAACTGGTATTTTTATGAATATTATATCATGTATTATTATTAATTATTATATTATAATGTGCCAAATAAAATCAATTAAAATTACACCAAATATGTCGACTCGATAATTCAAAAAAATCTGACTGCCACGAATATCTTGATACTTTTACCAAACACTGTTGATCACTATATCGTAATTAGAACCTTTATTCCCAAACATCCGTGTTCCAGCATTAGCATTGAAAAACCCTTCTGTGTTTCCATTTAAGTACCCATAACTTTGAGGCAATCTGAAAAAAATATTTTTTTAAATTACTATTTATATTATTAATAAAATCCCAATTATGAATACTTCACTTGGATTATCATAATGAAAAATTTTTAATTAGTTTGATGAAATAATGAAATATTCGATCGTTTACTTCCTTCCACCAGAATAAAATTGAATATTTGAGCAAAGGCGAGGCGAACTGTACGGCGCCCGTGTGGCTAAGTCTGCGGCAGAATAGGGGCAATGGTGATGTAGAAGCATTGAATCAGAATTTCAAAAACCAGATCTCCACGTCACCTTGGAACGGTAATGAAGATAGATGCATACGATTTTTAAAAGTACTGAAGTTAATGAGCCTGCAGTACGGAGTTCCGAGGAATAATTTACCACTGTACATGTATATTGAGTAAGCGCGTGAAATTCCACTGGGTGTATGAGTATTCATGTTAAATGAGGTAATAAATTTTCTTGTTTAAATGAGCAATCAAAATGTGAACCCTTTGTTTATTCGTAAAAAATGAAAAGAGTAAAAATATGTATATTTTGATCAACAAAAATGCCACTTCATAACTCACTTTACATATGGTATACTATCCGTAATAAAAAACTCAAGTTATGATATTTTAAATACTGAGAATTACATGGTTTCAAGTGGTCCTTTGTAGTTTTCAAAGTAAATGACCAAATTCCATAACACACATTTAGATATCATCCCCTTAAAATAGCTAACTGAACAGATAGTTTAATTAAAAAATGTTCTGCAAAATAATGGTCCAGTCTGAAAACTTGAAATACATGTATGGCAACATAACGTGACTCTGGTACCAGTAAACAACGATGCCAAACTAGGAAATATTGGATATCACAGGGAGCCTCTCGTTGCCGGTGAAAATATAAACTCGCATGAGTACATTCCTATCACAAACCAAATGGTGTCACAGATACTACTACGTCAAAAATGTGTTACAATAAAATATAATGAAGATTAACGCAGTAGCAAAACATACTAAATATTTATGATGAATTTATTTAAATAGCTGTATGAACAAGATTCTTTAAAGGATTGCCGTTATCCTATGGCTAGAAAAATATGCCGGCATGCAGCAACAATTCCTAACCTATCATAAAACGCATTGCATGTGGAAATGGCTATCGAAAGGAAGCAACCTTAGGACGCTACCTTCCTGTTCTTATCCGTCATATTTTAATATCCTTCCTTCAGTTAAAATAACAAGATAATTAAATAATCAGAAACCAATGAGCTTGTTCATTATTTTGTCTGCAATATGGAGCTAAGTAAACTCCAAGATGTGATCGAGTCAGTTTATAATTCAAAAACTCTCGGACAAGATACAAATGACATATTAGTCACTTAAACAAAATGTCACGTACGTCGAGCCTCGCCATTAAAATATTGAGCTAATGTTCTTCTTCCAACAATTCAATGCTATCCCCCAACATAAAAAACTTATCAGTTTCTAGACTCGATTGGCAAAGCTTGTAATCTCCTTATTTTTTTCTTGAATCGCTATCTTCAGCCAAACGAGATTACCTTCTTATTGGCACATTCAGAATATCTTAACGCATACCATTTACTTGTAAATCTCCCTTCTCGCTGTCCTTCGATTCTTAAAATATGGCCCAATCCTAGAAGCGAGAAGAGATAGCAGTAGCCCCAATATTCCGCGCAAATTAATAATGCAGCATTAAGGCTCACTTTTTTCCATGAAGGCTTCGCACTCAGTTCGGAACTGGTGCCGTGATCCTGTGAACGGTAATTTACCCCCACATTCCCAGCTCACAAAATTCTTTTCCAAATCCCGTCTCGTCCCTGCTTCAGCTCGAGCTTTGCACACACTACCAATACCGAGCTTTGCTTCTCTCCTAGCAACAAGGATATATGCCATAGGATATGATGGTAATGCACAGGAGGAGGATATGATACCAATGCACAATCCTCGGCGAACGATTCACAACAGCTCAAAAGCAACCCGACAACACAGCCTACATCTATCATCTATGTTTTATTTTCCTCCATTTGCAATTCCTCTTCTCAAACCGCTTATTTATCAGTTTTTGTAGTTAAAAACCCTGCTCAAAATTCCACCATATCGGAAAACCTCCCATTTTTTTCGTCTCTGCCTTTATTCTTTCTTGCCTCCATGTTGTCTTGAGCTTTTTAGCGTCTCTCGTGACTTTCTTTCAGATAAAATAAAACCAATTACTTTCGATAGAATATCCGTATCGCACATCTTGAGGCCAGAGAGAGGGTATTCATCTGCGAGTTCAGCAAGGAACTGGCGACAAACTATAATGAATAATTTAATGGGTCGGTATTCAACGCAAAAAGACCCTGAGAAATCTTCCAGGTGGTCTGAGTTTTAATCTTTCCATAAGGAAGGTCCACTAATACCAGATCGAAAATAAAGTGGAATATCTAAATTTCAAAGAAACTGCGGGAGATGCCGCAACAATAACTTTAACGGAGTCATCCGCTACGTGTGCATTACAATGCAACAATTCAGAGAGTAAAAATCATTCGCCTTGACCGGGATTCAAACCCGGATCCCATCGTTAAAGTTACTGCTGCGGCATCCCCCGCAGTTTCTTTGAAATTTGTCTAAGGTATGAACAGCCTAAGTGTTTGAAATTGGCTTTAACCTCGTGGACTGTGGCGCGTCGCGCACGACTACGAATGCCTGTGACATTGCATGTACGGTATTTCGTCATAACATCTTGTTCCTTTAAAGCCCCCAAAAATTTCAGAGTGTAAGAGGACGTCTCGGTAGCTTAACTGGCTAAAGCACTCGGTCGGATGTCGAGGGATCCGGGTTCGAATCCCGGTCAAGGCGAATGATTTTTACTCTCTGAAATTGTTGCATTGTAAAGTGGAATATCTACTTGATTTAATGAAACAATTTAAATGTATAGCAATATTATAATAATCCGTCAACATATTACATTTTCTTCTCGCTTGGGTATTTTTCGCGGCATATAAAATGGGATGAATATAAAGGTTTCCTTGACACTTCAGTTTACAGTCTATAGTCTATACCACTTGGGGTGGGAAGCCAATAGATTAGCCTCGCACAGTCCCAACCCCTAATAGCTTCTGGCTATTAATATTACCCTAATAGTTCCTAAAAATAAATTACTTTAACTAATAGTTGTTACATATTCATAACTAGCCTTCGGGTTGATCATTGTGGTATATGCATATTTTTAATAGCCTAAAAATAACTGATGCAAAGCGAAGAGTTAAACATTTCATAAATATTTAAAATCAAATATTGTAAATACATGACCATACTTGTACTTTATTTGCCCTTACAGAATAGTTGCTAAGGAGCAAAAATAGTTTAAAAACTGTAAGTCACAACCTATCCACGAGTTCTTGTCAGTAAGTTTCCTTATGAATGCTAGTCTTTGCTGGATTTGCAAAATCCCTTTACCAAAGTCATGCTGATAGACCAATAAAAAGATGTGAAATTTAGCATGGTAAATCTCGAATGAGTATGGATAGAGATTCAAAATCAATATTCTACACAATATGCAGGAAAGTTGCGCTTGATGGTCCGTAAATAAGATTCCTGAAAGTAATTACCATTAACGTGATTCTAATATACTATAGATCTGCAAAACGTCATCTGGATATATCAAAGCAATGGTTCTCTAAATATAACGCCTCGTGAGCTGAATCCATTAAGTGCTTTAAATGGAAATGTTATGTTAAAAACTGAAATTAAAATTTGGAAAATTTCTCACAATTTTAAGCAGATATCTTATTTCTCAATTTAAAAAATTCTCAGGTAACGAAAATTAAGATCCAGCTCTCGTGACCATTTTACTGCATGAAGTGGCATAATTAAATGTGATCATTATACAGTACAGGGTGAAATAGAAATCTATCAAGGGAGCCTAAAGTATGTTGAAATTATTAAGGTATGAATTATGAGTTGCCACTTTGTTGAGGTTGTGAATATATTCTTCAAAAAGGCTCTCCGCTCATGTGCATTTAAAATGCATAAGATAAAACGGTCACCAAAAATGTCATTCCTAATTGAAAAATTTGCAAAACAAATGGAAATTAATTCAATGCTGCTAATTCTGAGTATTGTTCAAACACCTGAAACTATGTCAGTTTACCAGAAACAATTTCAGTTATTAATTGAAATGAATAGAGAAATATTCTAATCTCAAAATATTTCCTTATTAATTACACGACCGCAAATTTATGTATACGCTACCCATAATTTCGATGTGAACTCGTTTTTTTTTCACTTAACCCCCCAAAAAATGACATTTTGACTGTCAAAATAAATTAATGCCTGGATGGTGTTAAATATTTAAATGTTTTCAACACTTCATACAACGCTAAGTTTAATATATTACATTTTATAGTAGTACATTCCATGATTTTGTCGTTTAATGGGAAATCCGTGTTAAAATAAATATGCATAAGTGTATTTGCATGGAAACAAACTAAATAACGTTGTCTTTAAAAAATGAGGACCTATGAACAGGAATATTTCGTGTTTGCAGCCAATTAGCATTTTCAAAATCTGAAAGAAAGTGACATTTAATACGATGTAGACCTGCATGGGAGTATGATATGTAGGTAGATGATAAGGAAGATGTGATGTGATAGTGATAGTGAAAATGGCCTGGCATTCATTAATCACCTCATCACGTGTTATCAAGGTAAGAGAGCGACGTAGAAGTAATCGAGTACTAGAAATATTGTAAATGTAATAGAGGCATGAAAATAAAAGTTAGTCATTAGTCACAAGATTCCAGCGGAAATTATTTAGGTTAAATCATTTATTTATTTCAACTGTTTCATATGGTATAACTCATATGAAAATAGGAAATTATCGCAAAGGAGGAATATTAGCAGAAGCCATAACAAGGAACTGCATCAAAGCATCTAGTGGGCAAAACAGTGATACAAAAGCAATGAATTTTAAATTAATATGTTTTCATTCCACTTCAACTACTAAAAGAAGTCTCGGACACAGCATTACTGATACCCGCGGCAAATACTTGCAGAGATTCGTGTTGCAAGACATGAAGAGGGTTAATCTGTTTCATACTAAATTTTCATTAGCGGTGGTGTGGTCTGAATTCGCATTACTGCCGTCAATTCCAGGTTGTTCCGTTCACAAATCGCATTAATGCCATTGACAGCGCATGCCTGTACATAACGATCAAACATCCCTTTGGCGTTTAGCCCACGAAACGATCCCTCGTCTGAATTGATGGTGCCACTAGCTCTCTCCCAAAGCGCTTTGCTGTTTCATTAGGTTCACATTGAATGGCATTTTACTTCCTTCTATTAGGCCGAACAGTGTCTTTATGTCAAATTTCTTGTATGAAAACTTTAACAGGTCGTATAAAAATTATAGCTGTGCACACGTCTCATTTCTAACTCAGTGGAGACTGAAATAATCTTGAAAATTCTGGAACTTTCTTTTTTTGTCCCATCCTTAATATACCTGAGGAGTCCTTATCCTTATCAACTAACCTCAATGATGATAATATTTGGAAATATAGTAATACTCATGTTGTACTCACGTATCATCATTACTACCTACACGATTAACTAACAATGCCGTCACGAAAAAAATTCATGCATGGTTGGTCAAAAATCATACAACCCTATTCGAGGTATCTAATACGCTTTTTCCAAAGGTCACTTAGTTTTCTTAAATATTTTACGGGACGCGGCATCGGTGATCTCAAGTATTTATCCATAGGGGTATCCATAAATTACCGCGAGTATTTCGGTAATGTTTCCTGGACTCATAAACCTGATTTTAAACCCAAGACCTTTGCCACCACGGAGCTTTTCACTACTTCGTATTGATACAAATTAGGCAACGGTTTGCTACCACTACTCCTACAAAAAATCACCCAATCTACAGTCATGGCGGTTTAAAGAAGTTCGTAGCTCAAAAAATGAAAAGGCATCACTTTATTGCCTCATGAATATCAATTCTTATCTGCGAGTTTGAATATCAATTCTTATCTTCAAGTTTAACTCCAGTTCTATTGATTCCATTCTTTATCTCTGCCGGAGGGTCACTTTTTTCCATACCAAATGGACAGCGCTTGTACTTGAATTAGGATTAACACTAAATGAGGTCCTTTCACAAAAATCAGCTATTGAAATTGTCCCTGCAAGTCAAATATATTGATTTTCATTTGGGAGTGTATAAACACTTGCGAAATACGATCATGAATACATCCTAAACAGAAGAGCGTTTTTATGGAGAAGATAAGTTCATAGCATGCTTCCATTGGGCATCATCGTTCCATCGATACTTCGGAGAGTATTTCCATATTTTCATCGAAAAATGCTTTTTATTCGTGCATTAGAGGTCTTTTCCGAACCTAATAATTACGTGTCACATTTCTACAAGATAGCAACCATAGGGGACTTCTTCAGTATTAAATTGGAATATTCATGTTTGCTTTACAAAACTTCAGAATGAACTAGAAAAAAGACAACTATTAAAACCGACTCCAGAGACGGAGAAGTCCAAGGAATCCAGTCCAGAGACTGAGACATAGAGTCCAGAGACACCGAATCAATTGTACAACTCTGCTCTTCGTAAGTCTTCGTTGTTCATTGTACTTGCAACACATGAGTAACGTGATGTGGCATCGCACCTCTAATCTTCAAAATTAACTTTAATGGGGTCAAGTGACAACACTTCCTGGGTTTTGAATGATATATCTGTATCGGTCATGTACTTAATAGGTATCAACTCTTAGTAAATTGGGAGATAAATTCTCTTACATCCGTGTTTTCCATTCGCAAAATCTATAGAAACAATGGACTGAGTCTAATTTTGGAATATCAAGTAAATCGCGACTAATTATATATAATTTATAAATATAATAATTGAGATGTAAAAAACAAAGGTAGTTTTGTCCTCGAACAGGTTTCTCCAGATTCGAACATTATTTATCTTTGAAAGATTAATTAAAACACTTTACTAACCAAATCAAAATTATGACTAAAAGAAATTACATGAAGCTTATTACAATTTGACATTTGTCAAATTGTTCATGCCCGCATGAAAATAGTTCTGGCTTCAGCAAATGCAATTTAAATAGGAATAATCGGGCATAATAAGATTTAAAAACTTCACAAGAACTGTAATATTTTTTTGGATTCACATGGGGTTATTTAAATGGCGAACCCGGTTTGCATTGCCAGGTCAATTTCACTGCGTATTTAATCTATTTATTTCAATCATAACAATTGTGTTTTTTACGAAAGATTCCAAAATTTGAAGTTTAAGAGGGAAAAATATTTAGGACTCTGTGTACTTGCGTGAATTATAGTACCTACTAATTTATTGAAAGACTATTTTGTCACGCAAAATCGACGCCTGCTGTTGAACCGACCTTGGTATATTATGAGAGTTGTAAAGTACGGCCAAGGAAACGAACACTCAACTGTTTACGCAAATTATAACCAAAAAAAGCATAAATACATATTTCATATTACTCGCATTCACTTTCACCTATTGTTATTTTCTTCCTAATGAAGTGCAAATTGCTTATGCCACACTTTCCCTCTAATTTTCCTGAGCAAATGCCAGCGGTGCTCACGGGTGCCGGGCATTCATGTCATTCATCTTCTTGCTAAAACTTCAATGCATAGCAATACTTTATAATAACTTACATTGAATTAAGAAGGTAGATATCGTCCGTTCAGGATAAACTGGTTGACACTGCGCAGGTGGGTCTAGTCCCATCTCGGATAACAAG
Organism: Hetaerina titia; assembly: GCA_037158775.1. Lineage (NCBI taxonomy): Eukaryota > Metazoa > Arthropoda > Insecta > Odonata > Calopterygidae > Hetaerina > Hetaerina titia. Next base: position 31,910,687 of record CM073769.1, read on the forward strand.
GGGCAAACTTTACAAAAACTTTTCATTTCGGCAAATACGCTTTTACGCGGTGTTGTTTCTTTCCAGCACATGCCTTAATGTCTGAACTAATTTCACTGGACTTGGACGATTTCCGATTTACTTATTCTCGGCGAATTTCGCCAGCATTAACTTACACAATTCAGCATAACTGCGTACTCTTTGTAGCATTATCCTTGTATCTATCTGGTATGTAATTTTTTCGTGTATTTTGTTATCCGCTTCTTGTTATTTTCATTGTCTTATGTACATATCCCATTTTTGTTCATGAATTTTCGGATAGAGTGCATATCTAAAATATATATCATATGCCAATACGGGGATTGATAGTATTAGTGTTTAATGCACATTTAATGGATGGATGCCACTTAACATAACTATCATTACGTTACACCCTGATTGGAGAAAAAATGGCGGGAATTGTTTGGATCATTGGTTCTTAAACTTATTCCTTCCATTTCCTTCTTTCGCCATAGTTCAGACTATCATTCTCCCCCCCCCCCCAAGATAGCCTAACTCAAAATATTTATTTCAAATAATATGCATAATGTTATCGTATAACATTGAAAATATTTTATTTTATCTGCATTAATACATATACATTTATTTTCATGTTTTTATGATAGAGTATAAAAGTTTAATAGCAGTAAAAATTTTGATGATATATCATAACCTGAAGACCATCATATTAGTGACCCAAACACCTCCATAAACCTCCTAAAATTACCCTCAGGAGTGGATATCGCCACTGGTCGAGACCTCTGGGTTTAAATGGGGTCAAAAATATTTTCGATTTAGGAATGAAATGTTTATTAGAATCTGTCGGATGTGCTATGAATACGTACATCTCTCCTATAAAATGAAATGGAGCACCATTCCATCAACTCGTGAATATTATTTCACCGTTTGTTTGAATCTATGGATTCTAATCTACAGGCTGGCCTGCAGAACTCAGCGCTTTCATAAAAACACTATTACCGTGCCATCGAAATGACTGGACTGGTTGGAAATCTGAAAATTCGACGAGGAATGAAATTGATAGGTCGGCGAACAGTCATCAACAGTATCTCTGCCCACGCTTTCAGCGCAAAAAGAATCACTACATTATTTCGCCGCGTCATTCAAGATTTCATCAGGCTATAACTCAATTTATCCGCAGATTAATTCTCTTTTGATTATCCTCATGATGGCTCGTGTCAAACGACTTTTGCGGGCATCCGAATGCTATATTTATTAAAAGTAGTCTACCGGTCAAGATAAATTTCGATAGATACACTGACTAAGCATTGCTAAATTTCTAAACCTCACCCAACGCGACATTCTGCAATAGAATTAGGCCTTTTTCCATTCTGCGTACTCCCAGCGTCATTCCAGCATGGAAAATCGGTCGTTTTAATTAAGACGGAGAATTTCGAACATTTGAATATGGAGTAGAACGGGAAAAGTGGAATTGATGGAATGTTTCCCTGAGGTTTGATTATACGCTTTGGCTTAACTATGTTTTCTTGCTGATATCCTGAAACGTTTGATCAAACATGATACATTCGATGGTACTTGCAATGATATTTTTATAGGTGAACACATCATGTCAAAATTCGAGATTTAGCTGATCATTTTCAGGTTTAGTTGAAATCGAAACAATATATATATATATATATATTATGGACTGATTCGTAGTATCTATGAGGAAGGAATAATCTGGCCGGAAGATTTTGTGAGATCGGTGTTAGTTCCTATTCCAAAAAAGGCAAAGGCTTCGTCATGTGAGGATTACAGAACAATAAGTTTGATACCCCACGCAGCTAAAGTTATTCTCAGGATCATCAACAAAAGGATAGAGAGTAAGGCAAATGATTACTTAGGGGGTGATCAGTTTGGGTTCAGGAAAGGAAGAGGTACGCGTGATGCCATTGCAGTAATGAGATCACTAGTCGAGAGGAATATAGAATACAATCAGGACGTTTTTGCCTGTTTTGTAGATTTCGAAAAACCGTTTGATAGAGTGAATTGGGAAAAATTAATGCGTGTATTGCAGAAAATAGGAATGGATTGGAGGGACAGGAGACTGATCCGCAACCTGTACATGTCTCAGACTGCTCAGGTGCGAGTGGGGAACGGAGAGTCCGGATGGGCAGTGTTAGGAAGAGGTGTAAGGCAGGGTTGCCCATTGTCACCGGTACTGTTCAACGTATATGTAGAGGAAATGATTAAAGAGGCATGGGAAGAACTGGAGGTAGGAATGAAAGTCGGAGGGGAATTCGTAAAATCGGTTAGGTTTGCTGATGACCAAGCATTAGTTGCTCAGTCAGCCAAGGGGTTGCAAGCATTGTTGAGTGAATTGGAGGTTCAGTGCGATAAATATGGGATGAGAATCAATATTAATAAAACAAAGGTGATGCGATTTTCCAGAAAGAAAAAGGCTAAGCTAAATATTAAAATAGGCGGGGAAAGAATAGAGCAGGTAGAGCAGTTTACATATCTCGGAAGTGTTTTGGACCAATACGGTCAAAGTGGTAGGGACGTAAGGAGAAGAATTACGCTAGGCAAGGAGGCTTTCTCAAGGAGGAGGGAGTTGATGACGGGGACGTTGAGTAGGGATGTTAAGACAAGACTCGTAAAAACTCTGATATGGAGCGTAGCTATGTACGGCGCGGAAACGTGGTCGCTGAAGCAGGAGGATAGACGTAGATTGGAGGCTTTTGAAATGTGGGTGTGGAGAAGAATGGAGAAGGTGAAATGGACCGAAAGGAAAACAAATGAGGAAGTACTAGAAATGGTGGGGGAGGAGAGGGGTTTGTTGAGAGAAATCCTATGGAGGCAGGAAAAATGGATGAAAGGCGTATTGAGCGGTAGTGGAATGTTGAAGAGGGTAATAGAGGGGAGAATGTTGGGCAAGCGTGGTAAGGGTAGGAACAGGATAGGGATGTTGGACGGGATGAAGGGAGGAAAGAAGTACACCGAGATGAAGAGGGACCTGATATAGATTAGTTTGCTAGGTGGGGAGTCACAAAATGTTTATTTGATAGTTGTGTCCATCCAAAAACCTACCTTAACCGGTAGATTACCTAATAAAAAATAATATATATATATATATATATATATATATACACACACACACACACACACATATATATATATATATATATATATATATATATATATATATATATATATATATATATATATATATATATATATATATATCTTTGAAGTTGCTTTCCGGCGACGCACAAACACACGGATACAAAATATTCAGCGCACAGAAAAATAAATGAAGGACACTCACAGTATGTATTGACGTTTCGACGGCCCCACCGTCGTCATCAGAAAAACAGCTAGTTAGTATATATATATGTATATATATATTTTTAAAAATATTTTTGCCCGTAGTGTAAAACAAGGGCACATGGTCGCTAGATATCATTCTTTACTTCTATTAATTTACTTAAAAAACTTTCTTAGACATGAAAGTATGTGCAACTGAAAAGAGAACACAGTAACGCATTATGTAAATAATCTGCGAAAGCCAAATCGCGTTTCGTATAACATGTCCTTTCAGCCGGCGGTAATCCACAAATCATTCAACCCTCATCACGCGGGCAGGATCTATTCCGAAAAGGGTTTCATTCCAGCCTGCCGAGTGTTGGAAGATAACGGTTTTGATTCATAGTGCAACACTGCATTCGTAACCTGTTAAACGAAATCCAAGGATATGGTGACATAAAGAAATGGATTTAAGGAAACAACTAAATACACAAGTGGAAAACCTCCAGACTCGGTCAATATATTGCATTTGACAAGTTTTAAACCGCTTCACGTAATCAGCTGGTATTAAAAACGACGGCACATGTTCCTCTCCTAAGTTTCGAAGATATGAAATTGTTGCTAAGCATGACATTTAATGAAATCTATACAAGGATGGATATCTATTGAAATAATCAGTAATCAGACTTTTGTTTACACAACAAGATTTATGTTATATTCAATATAATACAATTCCTTTGAAATAGGATGATAGGCATCGATAGGAGGGGTTTGAAATGTGGGTGTGAAGGATGGAAACGGTGAAGTGGACTAAAAGGAAAACAAGCGAGTAATTGAAATTAATTTCACTGCTATGCATGCTGGGGGAAGAGAGAGGGTTGTTGGGAGAAATCAGAAAGAGGCAGCAAAAATGAATACAGAGCGTTTGGAATTGGAAGGGGAAGTTGAAGCCTGTGATAGGAAGGAGAATGTTAAATATCTTAATGTACAAGTAATTTTTTGGATGTCAGGGTGTCTTGTTAGCCGAAGCTTATAAATGTAGTGATGTTCAGTCTTTTCATCCAAAAACCTATTTTAAATAGTAGGTTACCAATAATAATACAGTTTACAAGAAACATTCTGCTTTTTCATAATGGAAGTACGGAATCAGCACATGATGCCATGGCATCAAATTCATATTTGGTATTTCTCAATGATTATTTTATAATATCTTGTTCTTATTTTATAGTGGGATTCTATTTATCTCCACGGTTCTGGCATTTCATTATCGTAGAAATAGTTAGCATAGAATAATAGTATCCGTAATGGGTGCTTTGCGGTAAAGATTAATTGAACCAACATTTGCCTGAAATGTGCTTTTGTAAATGGTTCCTTGGATATTTGTTCTTAAAGAGTGACCGAGTACTCCGGGACGCATTCAGACGCCAAATATTTACATCCCCTTTCCAAAGAAGTTCTCCTCGAATTTAACACAGAAATAGACATCTTCCATAACTCCCCGGTCAACAGAATTCAGCGTCACTGTAACCTATCTCAACCGGCTAATTTCATAGATATTTTCAGCAATGATCATTAACATAAAAGTATCCAAGTTAATTGATTCTATCTGTAAACTAAATTAATTTATTCTTCATTCTATTTATGACGTTGTCGTCGTGTCATGAAGGGGAAGGAAGGAACACAGAATTGGCCGATTAGTAATTTATTGGGTGTATGCACTTACTCTGCCGACGGAGATCGGTACGGGAAGGGAAGGGAAGCCCAGAGCCAGGAGTAGGAGATCGTGGTGTCGCGATTCGCGACACAGGTCGTAGATCCGCGTCCGCAGTCTCCTCTCAGCCAGCCAACCTCGTCTGCTGCCCCTGACAATCTGCCCAGGTCCGGGCGCTAGCCCCTTTTTTCCGGTTCCTCCCGACGTCACAAGGTTTCTCAGAACTGCCCGGGAGCTCTTGACGTCCTGGCCTTGGGCAGGAGGAGTACGATGACCTGCAGCCCTTCCCCACAGGTGCATTGTTTTGCGGGGGTGGGATCCTGGGAACTCCCCGGCGGCTCAAGGGACGCCCCTTTGGGTTCACCCAAAGGGATTCCCTGGCAATGGGGAAAACCCTGCCTGGTCAACGGTACGCCAGTGGCGCTTTGGCCGTCCGTGGGAGCGAATAGCCACCCACCCACAACATCACCCCGGCAGCAGTTAGGTATGGGGGGGGGGAGGGTAGGAGGGAGGATACCGACTCCGTACTGTCAAGCATACAATGTCAAGCATACAAAACAAGAGCATAAGTATATGTACTTTTAGAAAAAACAAAGATTAATACCCCATAGGACACAATATTTACATTTTGCATTACGGCCACCGAAGGTTGAAATTATTCGGTAATTTTCGAGAAACCCTCGAATGCATCTTTTGCCATTAAAAAGAGTAAAATGAAAAAAAAAAGGAATAGAAATGGTGAACACTTGTAAAATATAAAATAATGATTAAAAACATATTTTTCATATAGCTAAGCTATACTCTTTCATATTGTCTTGGTACAGTTTATCATTTTCTACCAATCTCCTTTCCGTAACATATTTCTACTTTCCCAATCTTCCACCACACTTTTCTCACGGCACAGGGGTTCCGTCGCTTTATTTAATTTGAAATTCTTTCCAAATGCAACACGCTGCACCACAATTCAACCACCAATCTTCATCCGAAGACATTGTTTTCCGAATGAGGCTGATTTCCTTTTCGTCCCGGAGCAGTCCCAGTCGTAACCGTTCCTTCCGGCACAAGTAGACCGATCCGCTCCCGCGATGACGTCCGCGTCCCCGGTAGGCGGCTCTCGGAGTAATGGGACCGGTCAATCTCGGTCCGTCAGCATCCTTGTTGTATCTTGTGTCGATCTGTGGTGTGATTGCAGTTCTTTTTGGCGCCGTCTTTATGGAAATGGGGGCCATTATTGCCGGCTAAAACGGCCGGGAAGGGGTCGCAGGTTGTACGGGTGGCTGGGAGAAGTTAATTGTTCTTCGGCGGGGGAAGGGCCCACTGATGATGAAGGTTCGTTGTGGCTCTGGGGGGTAGGACTGGGTGCAACAGGCTCCTCGAGAGGAGCGTCGGGGAGGAATGATTTGGACTGTTGCGGGTGAGGAGGGTCTCCCGAACAATCCTCTGTCAGAGCTTTAGGTGGAGGAATAGGTTCCGGATCAGGAGGTAAGGGAAGAAGGTTTCTCAAATGAGCAGTGGAAACACGACCAGTTCTTATGTTTTCTATGTCCATTGTTACTGCACTCCTAACTTTAATAATTTTGTACGGTCCAATCCATCGAGATGCGAGCTTTTTGGATTGACCTGCACTCGGAGCCATATTGCGCAGGAGAACCAACTGTCCCACTCCAATTGCCGGTAGTGTTCGATCTTTGTTGCATCGATTGCGTTCTCTCTCTGTTAATTCCCTATTCCACTCTTTCGCTTGCGCGTGGGCCATTTGTAAACGGTATTGAAGCTCCTCAGCGAAGTTAATTCCGGCTTCAGTTGGAGCCATGACGGGCGATAAATCATCTTCCCAAGGTAATGACAACTCTCGGCCGTGCATTAGATAAGCCGGGCTGAAACCTGTTATACGATGCCTCGTATTTCGGTAAACGAACAATGCGAAATGAAGTTGTTCGTCCCAGTCCTTGTGGTCTTGTGCTACGTAGTGAGAGATAACGTTCGCAAAGGACTGATGGGCCCGCTCCAGCTTTCCGTTTGCGGCTGGATTATATGGCGAGGTGAATATCGACTCGATTCTCAGTTTGCGGCACACTTCTTTCATCAAGTTAGAGGTGAAATTTGTCCCTCTATCTGTAAGGAGATATTTTGGGGCTCCATGTCGGCAAATTACGACCTCAACGAAAGCGCGTGCGACTGTATCAGCCCTCTGATCTGGGATTGCTACTGCCTCTGGGTATCGTGTGAAGTAATCCTGGCAAGTAAGGATATATCGGTTGCCCTTTCGTGATGGTGGGAGTGGACCCACTATGTCCAACGCTAATTTTTCTAAGGGGTATGTGGCTTCGGTGACTGGCTGTATTGGAATTGGTGGCGCCTGCCCTTTGCGTTTCTTACAGTCTAAACAATTTTGAATATAAGCACGTGTATCCGAATAGCAGTGATCCCAGTGGAAGTGCCTTTGCACCATTTCCAGCGTTTTATCAAATCCACAGTGACCAGCTAGGGGTGTGTCATGGCATCGCTTTAAGATATAGTTTCTCATAGACTTAGGAGCACAGACTGCGAACTGGGGGCTAATCGATCTAAAATTAACTCGATAAAGGACATGATGGTCATCGTAAAAGAACTGCGGGTCGTTTTTTCTTGCGAGGTTGTGGAATTCTTTCAGCTCTGGGCATCGGGATTGCTCTTTTGCTATTCTTTCTTTTTCCCAGATAGGCTGCAAATCATCCGTAACAATGGAATGTATCGGAAGAGGTATTCTCGAGAGCGCATCACTGTGAGAGATGTCTTTTCCTGGTCGGTATTGGATGTCAAATGAATACTCGCTCAACTCCATAACCCATCGCGCTAGTCTTGGTTTCGGTTCTTTGAGTGTTAATAGCCATTTCAGAGGTTTGTGGTCCGTACAAAGAGTAAACCGTTGCCCTAGAAGGTACACTCGGAATTTCCTTATGCCTTCAACTACAGCGAGACACTCTAACTCTGTAGCCGAATAAGATGTCTCTGCTTTGCGCAATTGCCGACTGGCACACGCGACGGGGTGTTCGCCGTCCTCAAACTCTTGAGACAAGATGCTCCCGAGAGCGTAAATGGAAGCATCAGTAGTGAGGGTAAATGGCCTGGAAAAATCAGGGAACTTGAGGAGGGGTTGAGAGCTAATGCAACGTCTTAACTGTTCGAAAGCCTGCTGCTGTTCCTCTCCCCAAACGAACTGTGCATCTTTCCGGATTAACTTGGTTAGAGGTTTGGACATCTTAGCAAAATTTGGGATAAATTTTCGGTAGTAACCCACAAGACCGAGGAAAGACTGAATGGTTTGAACATTAACTGGCTTTGGGAATTTTTGAAGGACCTCGATTTTCTCCTCGTCAGGTTGAAATCCATTGCATGAAAGAACATGTCCTAAAAATTTAACACTTTTCTGAAAAAAAGGAGCATTTCCTAGGTTTGAGTTTTAGATTGGCTTTTCTAAGCCTAGAAAAAATTTCGCGTAACCCCGTGATGTGCTCTTCCCAAGTGCGATCATATTTGAGAATGTCGTCTAGGTAGCAGACACATCCGTGATTTATAAGTCCATCTAACACTTTAGTCATGAGGCGCATGAAGGTGGAGGGTGCAATTGGCTAATCCAAAGCTCATTCTATTGCACTCAAAATGGCCGTGTGGAGTGCTGAAGGCGGTATATTTCTTGCTATCTTCATCCATCTCCACCTGCCAGTAGCCACTGCACAAATCCATTAAAGAGTAATAACACGAGCCTCCCAGCTGATCGAATGTCTCATCTATATTAGGCAATGGGAATACCTCCTTTTTAGTCACACTATTCAATGCACGGAAATCAATGCATGGGCGGTATTGGACGGGTTCCCCGGCAGGTATCTTTTTTTTAACTAATATGATGGGAGCGGACCAAGGGCTAGTGGAATGTGATATAATGTCTTGCTCAAGCATTTCTCGGATGGAGTTGTCTAAGGCAGTCCGCTGGGAGTGTGGAACGCGATATGGCGGTTTTTTGATCGGTCTGACGTCATCTACCTCAATGGAATGTTTAACAATGTTCGTGCAGCCCAGGGAGTTTTTACCATACATAAATATGTCCGAAAATTCTGAAATGAGCAACTTCATTTCGTCTAAAGCTTCCGTGGGGACATTTCCAAAATCAAAAAGGGAGAGAAGAGTTTTCTTCCGGCGGTTTTTCGGGCCATAGTTCTACGTCGTCCGAAGTAATTTCGTTAACATACGGTATGCCTTTTTCTTCAAATTCGTCTCGGCTTCTATTTCCAATCCCTTTTTTACCTTCGCCTCATTGCGATTGAAATTGCAAAACAAGATTGGGGCCGATCCATCCTCGTCTACCCTTACTACCGTTGGAAGGATCGTGATGTTTCGACTTTCACCCCCGAGTGCGACCTCTTTCCCCCGCTAATTGTTTATTAATAGCTCGACACATTATAATCGAGAATGGAGGAACCCTCAACGTTTCTTCTGCACACAGCACATCTTTTATTTTACAGCCACTTTCCACTTCGGGAAACACTATCGAGGGAGAGACTACGGTCCGCCGCATAACATCAGGAGCAATCGCACACAGAAACTCAATTGACCCAAGGGCCCCTGATTCACCGGCCTTATCATCGCCTGTCTCTTCCTTACTTTTCCCATTATCCTTTACAGTCGTGGCATCCTCGCAAAATTTGTCCTCCGTTGTCGTTTGAATCTCGGATTCTGAGTTATCCTTACAATTAACGTTCTCTCTTTCTTCGCACGAAATTGTGACTCGTGCAGGCTCACGCCAAACATCGAGCACGAGTTGGGTAGGTGAAGGCTCTTCAAAGGAAATTAAATCTGCCGTGAAGACGTCTGCATTTCCACCTTTGTTTCTCCCATCGTCCTGTGGTGCTGGGTTCTCAAGGGAAATGAAATCAATCTCTACATTTTGGGGAACGTTCCGCTCTAGTGGAATCTCGTGGCAGCCGTTAATCAACATTTTCGATTGCTGAAGATCTAAAGTGCAGCCGTGCTTTTTCATGAAGTCGAGACCAATGATTCCGTCGTAATTAGTATTACCGAGATCCACTATTAGCATATCCTGGGGATATAACTCACCGGATATAGTCAATGGGACTAGACATTGGCCGTGAACAGAAAGAATGTGGCCTGAAGCGCTTTTGATAGGAGTATCGTATGGATGAGTAATCAGATTATTCCAAGGAAATTTCTTTTTATTCACATAGTGACGGCCGCACCTGTATCCACTAGGAACTTGTAATTCCTCCCCTGTATCGTCCCTTGGACTACGACACCGTTTTCTGGGGTTACTGTCAAAATTAAATCCTCCCCGACTCCGCAGTCGGGGTCGTGAAGTTTCCCGGATTTGAAGCGTTGAATTTTAAAGGGCACTGAATTGGGCGGTGACCTGACTCCTTACAGTACCCACAAATGAGTAGGGGACAATCTTTCGATTGGTGGCTCGCATCTCCACATTGAAAGCAAGAACGCGACGATCGACAGAATCGAGCAATGTGTCCTGGCCGTCCACAGTGGTAACATTTGCGAGTGCCGGCATTTCTTGATTCCGTTTGTGAAAAGTTCGTAGTTCGCGGGGCATGTGAA